>SJYX01013164.1:107747-126636 GCA_006410675.1 Oreotragus oreotragus
GAGACAGCAAAAGAGACACAGATGTATAGAACAGTCCTTTGGACTCTGTGGGAGAGGGAGAGGGTGGGATGATTTGGGAGAATGGCATTGAAACATGTATAATATCATAAAAGAAACAAATTGCCAGTCTAGGTTCGATGCAGGCTACAGGATGCTTGGGGCTGGTGCACTGGGATGACCCAGAGAGATGGCATGGGGAGGGAGATGGGAGGGGGGTTCAGGATTGGGAACACATGTACCCCTATGGCGGATTCATGTTGATGTATGGCAAAACCAATACAGTATTGTAAAGTAAAATAAAGTAAAATAAAAAAAAAAAAAATCCCAAGTGCCAGGACTAAGACCTGGAACAGCCAAATAAATAAATATGAATTTAAAAAAAAAGAAGTTTATCATCGATAATGACAACAGAAACTAAATGCCATCACAAAGTCAGGGTCTTCAGCCCCAGCTGGGCTCTTTACGTGGCTCCCCAATCCATACAGCACATCCTTCTTCTGGTACCAACAAGGCGATCAGTATTAGAACTCTTCACCATCTCGCCCAGCCCCTCTTCCACCTCTCCTAGCCAATGGCCGACTTCGTGCTTCCAGGAAAAGCAAGACACCATCATCTCGAGGTTCCTCAGTATTCTGACCCCATTACCCCTGTGAGCACATCTGTATCCACTCTCCTCCAATCAGCTTCTTCCTTTGGGTCCCTCGGCCCATTCTCCGTCCTGAGCTAGGACGATCCCTCTCAACTGCAAATCTCGGCGTCCCAGAAATCGTTCTGTGACTTATTACCTTCAAGATGAAACTACAGACCCTCCGTTTGAAATTTAAGACCCTTGCAGGTTGTGGTCTCCACTCCCTTTGGTCGTCATCTCCCACCATCCCCAATTAGCCTCCAAAAGGAGAGGTCTGCCTGGGGGAACCCTACCTTTTCCCGCCTCTCTCCTCCTCACAGCCTTCACCACGTGGCTGACTCCCATCGGACCTATGAGGGCCAGCTCGGGGCTTCCTGCGCCTCTTCTGAGGTCCTTTCCTGGCTCCGAGGTTTCCATTAGGCCCTCCTGCTTTGCTCTGGTACCCCTTACTCCGCTCCTCCACCTTGTGTTACGGCATCCTGCAGCCGCCTCCACGTGTCTCCAGGGGACTGTGGGCTTCTCCAAGGCAAGAACTGATGGTCATTCTCTAAAGCCAAGTCCACGTACTCAAACCTTCACACAAGCTCTGGGTACCAGTTTGTTAAATGTGAGAGGAAGTGACTGAATAAATGAGTGAATCAGCGGAGAGGCTCATAGTCCTGAGAGAGGAATGCAAAATCAGTGGCCCCAAAACCAACTGTCCATCAGGATCACCTAGGGAGTTTGTAAAAACACAGAACCCTGGCCCTCATCCCAAAACTGCAAATCTGAATACTGGAGGAATGAGGCCAAGATGCATATCTGCTTAACAAGCTCCCTGGATGATTCTGCAGAAGGAACCAGCTCAATGCTGGTGCACAGACGGTGTCCCGGAGCCTCAGTCGGCACAGAATGTTCCTGTCTGGGCTGTGCGCAGGTGAGGATATCCAGAATGCAGGGACAGTAACAACTCAGGGCCAGCACCCACAAGCACACCACAACCCAGTGCTGCCCACGCACCAGCTCATGGTGGGAACTGGGGCCTTTTCACAAGTCCCACATTCTGATCTCTGCAGCTCACCTCCAAGGAGATGCTGGGCTCTCAACCGGGTTTTAATAAGCAACCCAAGGGGAAGAAGGGCTCCTATCTTTACACCCCACAGCACCGCCTCCTGTCACAGGCCACAAACAGGAATAGCAGATGAATAATCAGAAGTTGACATTACCCATCGTGAAGTATGTCTCTCATCTGGGGGAAAAAATAAGAATACAGTGTTCAAAGAAAAGCACAAGAAACAGGAACCCTTTTGTTCTGTGTGGGTGTGTGTGTGTGTGTGTGTGTGTTTAGTCACTCAGTTGTGAGCAACTCCTTGTGACCTCATGGAGTGTAACCCACCAGGATCCTCATCCATGGGATTCTCCAGGCAACAGTCCTGGAGTGGGTTGCCATTTCCTCCTCCAGGGAATCTTCCCGATCCAGGGATCAAACCCACATCTTCTGTGTCTCCTGCACTACAGGCAGATTCTTTTCCATCTGAGCCACTAGACAGGCCCCAAGAATGAACCTACAGAGTCAAATACGCTTGTAGCTGAAGCAGCATCTTCCTGACCTGAGCCACAGGGCACAGTGAATCTGTCAAAGTTCTAGCTCAGATGAATATAGTTTCTGGATGTTTAACTTACTGCAGAGTGTTAAGACCCTTTTCTTTAAAGAAGCGGGTTTACTAGTCAAATCTCTCCCAGACTGCCTTCCTGGCAACAAGAAATTAAGACCATAGATATGCAAATATTAAGAAATTCATCTTAGGAAACTGAATACAAGGAAACGATCTTTTTCATCCTATGAGTTTATCTATTTCGGTGCCTTGATCCTAATGTTAAAAATACAGAAAAACTATAAATTATATTTTTTAATTTAAGAGCTGACAACTTTGTGTTATACATATTTGCTATTTTAAAGTCTAGTACATAGAGAATTAAGCATTCACTAGTTAACCAGCCATAAAACATGGTGGGGGGAGGGGGATGGTTAAAAAGACCACTTCTTGCTTTTTAAAAAAATAACTGTACATCATAAGACTTTGAGGCTGTCCTTTAAATATTCTAAAGAACAGGAGTTTGCCCCTGTGTTTGTATTGCTTTGAATATTACATACTCCAAGGATTATGCAGCTGCTAAATTCTGCAAGTCCTCCCACCAGCAGACGTACTAAATACGAGATTACCCATTCCTATTGTTCACATTCATTCTGTTGCCATGGGGGACTGAACTCCTCCTCCTTGACCACTGAAACACTAGGAGAAACTGTACAGGATTTTCTCAGTGACTCCTATGGGGAAATCAGAAGGACAGTTTTCTCCCCCCAGAAAACATATCTGATGTGTTTTAAATTGGTTAACTGACTCTTGCTGTGTTTAGTCGCTCAGTCGTGTCTGACTCTCTTCGACCCCGTGGACTATAGTCCGCCAGGCTTCTCTGCCCATGGAGAATCTCAAGGCAAGCATACTGGAGTGGGTTGCCATGCCCTCCTGCTCTTTAAAGATATGGTTCATTTACTCAATTTTAACCATCCATGCTTTAAAAAAAAATTTTTTTTTAATGTGGACCATTTTTAAAGTCTTTAATTTGTTACAATATAGTTCCCATTTTTTACATTTTGGGGGCCACGAAGTATGTGGGATCTTAGTTCTCTGACCAGGAATTGAACTGGCACCTACTGCTTTGGAAGGCAAAGTCTTAACCAACGGACTGCCAGGGAAGTCCGCTAAATATCGATACTTTTTAAAAATCATATTCACCAAAAATCCTAGCTTATTAATATCTTGAGTACCTTGGAATTCATGCTATCTTGTATCATTTAGACCCAGAGAACTCCCCCTTTTTTGACCCCTGATAGCGTAATTTTAAATTACTGGGTGGGGTACTGTCAAATTATTCCATGATTTGTATCCTAGCCTTACTGGGATGCTCAGAATAACTGTTCAGCGTAAACTCTTACGACAACAGATGGCAAAAGTTAGACTGCATGAAACCTCGTCTTTCTCCAGTTCTTCCTAACAGAAAAAGTAAAGGAGTACAGAGAAAATGAGTCAGCAGAAGAGAATGGTTTGCCAATGAATGAAATTATGTCTCCGTGGGGGAACTTCTTTCCATCTGAAGTTTCAAACGTTGTTGTCAGGTACCTTTCATACCAAGTAAGACCTAAGAGCTGTGCAATCCCAAGGATTCCATCTCCTCCAAAAATAATCAGGGTGTTCACTGTACTGATGGACAGCTCCTGACAACACTGGGCCAGTTAGGACAGCAAGGAGCTCACAGCAGAAGGATAAGAACCCCCCCTCTATAGTGATAAGAGGAAGCATAGCAAACAGCAGCACAGGAATATTCCAGCAACAGCCCCCCATGTACCCCCAGACACCCTGCCAGGCTTTAGGAGACTCTTACTACTCTTTGGTCAAAGCGTGCTAACTCTCAGAACATCAACTGGCAGAGCTGGGATTCTTTTTTCCAATGACATACACAAATACTTGAGGTTAGATTTGTTAGAGTAAGCAGGAAACTCTAAAATCTCTCCTCTCAGTTCAAGCCAGGCCTCTCCAGCGGGCTCCTTACAGCGAGTACAAGATGAACCACTGCAGTGGGGAAAGAAAATACTTCACATTTACTTTAAAATAAGTTAATTCTGCCAACAGGTAGCGCATACACTGGGCTTCCCAGATGGCACGGTGGTAAAGAATCCTCCTGCCAAGGCAGGAGATGTGGGTTCGCTCCCTGGGTCAGGAAGAAGAGGGAGGAAACGGCAACCCACCCCAGTATTCTTGCCTGGAGAATCCCATGGACAGAGGAGGCTGGCGGGCTACAGTCCCTGGGGTCGCAAAGAGCTGGACACAACTGAGCAACAGAACAACAATGACAAGCATGTAGACTAATAGTCAAGGACATACAAGACTGTGTGTGTGTGTGTGTGTGTGTGTGTGTGTGTATAAAATCTCAGGGTCATGGCCTATGATGCTTCATATATTCACTGGTGACTGCCTCCCAGGGCTGTTCTGAGACAAAATGAGGTCATTCTTAAGCATCGGTTGGTACCAAGTACATGCTCAATAAACAATGGTTCCCTTCCTTGGGCGGAGGGAGGAATTGAGGGTTAAAAGGCCCCCTCTTCGTGTCTACATTTTAGGAGGCCCCGGGAACTCTTATCTTGATGGGAAGCCTGTTCTCAGACCAACAGAGGAAACCCTGGGCTCATGGCCTGGGACCTTTGACCTCCGGCTTCCCACTGCCAGGCTGAACAGAAACCTTCTGGGACCTGTCTACACAACACGGCATGAGGCCCTCAGCATCAAGCCCAGCGCAGTGAAGCTCTGCACAGCTCCACTGGGGAGAACGCACTTTCCCACCTCCGGCTGCACTTGACAATGGAAACCTTCCTTTCTGGCCCCTCAGCTCAGGACGGTACACCATCACTCATTATGCCTTTGGCACCCCGAACAAATGTTCTTTGAAATTCTCCACATGTTGAAACCACCCACAACCAAGCAGGGTACAGCATATGGGAAAACAAGATCCGCCGTCTCCAAAAACCATGCTTTCGCCCACAAAAGCCAAGGCTTTTGTCATACTGTGGAGCTATAATTAGAGGAGGCTTTTGAAGTTCAATGAGTTGGCCGCAGCCATATAAGGGAAGCTACTTCATATATACTTGAGGTTCTTCTGCAGCTATTTTCCCCTGGACTTTGAAGGAAAGGAGACCTGGGGAGGGGCGATGTGTTAAAAAAAACAGGAAGCTCTGAGTTCCCGAATCCTGGCCGACCATGCTCCGCGTGTCTGCTTCAACAGTGCGGCGAGGCGGAGGTGGTGGCAGCCTCAAAAGCTGTGGAGGAGGGAAAACCCTCATCTCCTTCCCCGGCTCAGTCTTCATCCCAGAGCCCCGAGTCCTGCTGCCAAGCCATCTGCTCGAAGGAAAGCTGCTGAAATATTAGCACAAGCGAAAAGCGGATCCCAAAGGGTAGCACCCCCATTCTGCAACCCAAGGGGACATGCTGACCTGAGATTCCAGGGCACCGGCCTGACTATTTAAATGTCACCAAGGGAGGAACATGGGCTTCCCACGTGGCGCAGTGGTAAGGAATTCGCCTGCCAAGGCAGGAGACATAAGAGATGCGGGTTCGATCCCTGGGTGGGAAAGAGCCCCTGGAGGCGGGCACGGCAACCCACTCCAGTGTGCCTACCTGGAGAACCTCATGGACAGAGGAGCCTGGTGGGCAACTCCATAGGGTCACAAAGAGTCGGACACGACTGAAGCAACTTAGCCCACACACACGCTAGACAGGGCAGCATTTCCCTGATTTCAGGTGGAGCCAAGTTCTCTTAGATTTCTATCTCATGGGAATGTTGAAAACACGATTCTCTACCATGGTTTTTAAGATGGAAACTCAGGGACAAGTGAGCCCACTTAGGTGAATGAATACTTTTGTGAACCTTTTAGAAGTTCAGATACCCAAGTCAGGAGGTAACGGAATATTTGATTTATGATTAAGTGAGGCCCAAAGCACAAGAATCAGATTGAAAGCTGTTTTTAACTCCAATTGACCCTGGACAAGTTATCCGTCATCTCCCTTCTTCTACATGCTGAAGTATAAAATATTTAGGAACAAGTCACTCTTGTAGAGTTTTGTACCCAAAGAAATAATGTACTAAGAAAATGTACTAAATGCACTAAGTTCTTACTATGTGTCAGGCATGACGCTAATTATTAATATTTTGCATGCATTTGCCCATTTACTCCACATGGCAGCTACACATTAGATGCTACTTTATCCTCATTTCATAAATGAAAAGCAGAAGATACATTGCCAAGATTATACAGGCAGCAAGTGGGCACCAGGACACCGACATCCTGTTTCACTTCCAAGCCCCAAATCAAGGGACTTCCCTGGTGGGCCAGTGATTCAGATTCCTCATCTCCAGTGCAACGGGGTGCAAGTTCAACCCCTGGTCCAGAAACTAAGATACCACCTGCTGCACAGCATGGCTAAAGAGTAAAATCAAAGCCCCCAATCTAAAAGCCTGTCACTACCTAAAGGAACTTTATGAACATAAGAAGCCACTCTTTCAATTATGGAAAAATCCACCTGAGACTATGACCATCTTCACTGTTCAGCTCTTCTGGGCATGTCCAGATCCTTGGCTAAGGAGACTTTTTAAAAAAACCTTTTTAAAAAAAAAAAAAAAACAGTTTATCAACAGCAGTCCACTGTCTTCACTATAAATAACCAGTCAGCAAGTGTAGGAGGAAAAATAAAAGGTCCAAATACTCCCTTCAATTACTTTAAAACCAGTCAAAATGAAAATTCAAGTGAGTTCATTAGATTCACAGGAAGCCCCATTATAATTATAAGCTCCAGCATCTAAAGGGATGTTTTATCCTAGAAATTTGGTGGATTCCAAAAAGCTATATTGTTTTATAATCTCATCAAAGATCCATGCTGAAATGTTTGAAATCCCAGTATGGAAGCTTATATATGTACCAGACAGTGGTATCTAGAGTGCCTCAGGTCGGCATAGTGTGTGTATGAATGGGTCAGGATTACTGACAGGGTACAAGGACCCCGGGGGCTTCTCATCACCAATCCTCAGGAGACTAACTATGACTGCTGTTACAGAAGGGAAATCCAGAGGTCAGAGAGTTCACTGCAACTATCAGGAACGTAAGCAAGACAATGAGAACCCATAGATGCACATTTCAGCTCCTACTGTATGCCTACTACTGACCCAGCAACTGCTGGAACAAAACCAAGTGAGACTAGAACCAAGTTCACAAAGAGTGTACAGTCTAGAGGGAGGATCAGACAAGAAGAGGACAACAGGTGTGTACATGATGTCAGAGGCGCACAAGGATGCTCCATCAGGCCAAAGAGGAGCAGAGTGTGGAACACCAAGCCGCTGAACGCGAGGTGGAGGGGACACTGGGTCTTACTGAAGAGGGGACAACAAGGGCCCTGAAGTCTTTACAAAATGAAGGCAACATGCGCAGCACAACTTAACTGTGCTTTTTTTTAACGTGGCTTATACACAATTCACACTTGGCAGCATACTTTGACGTGACAATTGTGAGGCCTTGTTGAGATTCTATTTGCTTCCTTTGGGGTTCTTCCATTTCTATTCAACAGGAACCAAAGCAATACTTTATGCATATTATTCACATAATTCACCCCAAACCGCATGAATACATACATATCATTATTATTCCCATTTTACAGGTAAGGAAACTGAGGCCCTGCAAAAAGAGGTAATTTGTCCAAGTTTAGCCACTCAGTACTGGAAAAGCTGGATTATGAAGCCATCTGAGCTACATGTCTGCTCTAAATCACTCTAAATCACTCTGCTACACGGCCCCTCCAAGAAGGAATTTACTGAAAAGTACTGAGAAACTCAAGATCACAGGGAGACCTGGAGACCCAGGCTTGGAACTCAGAGGCACTTCAGTGAGGATGCCATGGCAGCCATGCTGAGCACAAGCCACTCTGAGCGGGCACTGCCTACACTGCCACACACGGGACGCTGCCTGCAGAATGCCATCGTGCTGCCACACCACCACCACCCAGGGACCGTACCTCACTGCCCTACAAGCGCCACATGCAGAGTCTGGGAAGGAGTGAACACTTGGTGAAACCATGACTGCAAGGCAGGCGGGCCAGTCTCCACAGGGAAGCGAGGTTCATGGGGTCCATGGGGTCCCAAGGTCCATGGGGTAAGTGCGTGGCTTAAAACAAAGAGAAATTTATTCTCTTGACAGCTCTGGAAGCCAACAGCCAAAGGATTGTTTCCACCTGGCAATTCTGGGGGAGAAGCCCTTCCACGCCTTTCTACTGGCTTCTGGAGGCTGCGGGCAATCCCCATGCTGCCTTGGCTTGCAGACCCATCACTTCAATCTCTCCCGCACCTTCACACGGACGTCTCCTCTGTGTCTGTGTCTCTTTGCTCTTCTTATAAGGGCATCAGCCGTCCTGGATGCAGGACCCATCCGACTCTAGCATGACCTCATCTTAACTTAATTCCATCTGCAAAGACCTTATTTCCAAATAGGGTCATATTTCAGAGTTACCAGGGGTTAGGACTTGGACGTTATCTTTTGAGGAGGACACATTCAATTCACGACAGTGGGGAAATACACGGACGGGGGCAGGGAGTTCACCTGCTGGGCAGCCAAAAAAATGACAGTTATCCGTGGTACCTCAATCATTATAGGGGCCTCATTTCATCTAATAACGAAATAAATGATTTCAAAGCAAAAGTTGGATGTGCCGAAGGCAGTAAATGGTCTATGAGCTCTCGGAGGGGAATCGGCTTAGACAGGAATCTGCAGTATGGCTGAGGTGGGAGTGTTAATTACAAAGTAGACAGTTCCTCTCTCTGAAACTCCGGCCATCAGAAGGAGAGGGCTGGGCATAAGTCCTGCTACCTCTAATGCCCAGAGGCACCTGCCAAATACTTCCCTTTTATCTTCAAAAAGAGAAAACTTGGCCTGGAGGGGCCATCATGGATTTACCTAGGAAGATAAATGGAAATTTTTAGCTGTGTATATGAGTTACCTAAGCCATAACTTTCCAACTGAATCAGTATATGACAGATGTTTGAAATACACATTATTTACATAGCTGGTCTAGTCTTTTGTGCTGCTGCCTGCAGAGCTCTAAACTCTTTTCAAACCTGAACTAGAGATACCAAAAGCATATCCCTTGTATCAACAACACAAGGGCTTCTGAGTAAGTGCAAACACTAGTCAAACAAAGGCAAGCATTAAAAAGCACTTTACTTTTAGGAAGAGAGAGCAGATGATCTCTAAATCCTAACCTTGAGTCTGTAGGTTTTCAGAAACCCAAACAGGATCCATCGTTAACGGAATCCAACTGACCTTCCATCTGCTGGAAATAAAAATAAGCAAGTCATCTGTTCCCCTCAAAGAAGCAGAAGGGGAAGTATAACGGCTAAGGTATTTCCATGTTCTCACTAACACTGCTAAGTGGGTGACCCCCAAACTACCCCATCACATGTGTACCTACTTCTCCACTTAGACAACCAACTCTTTAAGTCCAACATGGATCTCATCATCTGCTCCATTTCCCCCCAGCCTCCTGGGCATGTGGTGCATTCTTCCAACAAAAATCTCTGATTCACCTTTGATTTCCTCTCCCCTCTTCAATCCAGTCACTTACAAAGGAACAGCCAGGTCCTTTCTTTTCACAGATGTTCCCTTTGCCCTTCATGCTCATCCGTCCGTTTTTGGCTGATACGATTTCTCATTATGAGGTGTGAGTACCACTCAGGTACGTGAGTGGTGATACCATCACATTTAAGGTGGTAACTTGTTGGATCTTTTTTTTTTTTTTTACTGAGATAGTGATATAATTGTAAAGGGGATCAAGAAAACAACTGTCAAATGAAACCCATCATTTCATATGAAGTTAAAAATGCTTCTTTTTTCATCCATTTAAATATAAAAGTGGGTAGAGTTCAACAGCACTATTACATAAATAAAAGCACCGATGGTATGCGGACATGGTTTACAAGTTCTCAAGGGTGTTGTGCTAATGCCTAGCAGCGCTGGGAAACACTGCTCTGGGGTGCTCCCTCAACATACTAATGGCGCATCAGTCTGTCCCCCCCACCACCTTCCAGCTGGTCTCCTAGCCTCCCAACTCTCATCTCTTCCATCTACCCTGCCAGCCACGCCCAGACACTTCTCCCTAAGACGCTCCTTTCACTGTTTCTCTCCCAAACTCACAAGTCTAATTTCTGCCCCATAAAATCGAAATCTCACCTACCTGACCGAGCTACACATTATTTCTAGTTACACCCCACAGCTACAGTATGGCAAATTTCACGCTGATGTGTTCCTTGCCAGCTGCATGCCTTGGTTCATACTGCTTCTACAACACCCCCCCGCCAAGTCCTTGTCCCTTCAACTCTTACCCAGTCCTTCAAGAAGCAAGGAAATCCCCCCTCCACGCATCTCTTCTCTAAACTCCTGTTCCACTTACACCAGCCATATCAACCACCCCGCTTAACTCATGATTATGTTCCAGTATTTACTGCTTTCGAATGGTTGACTCAGAGCTGGTCCTACCAACCACACCAGGTGGTCCTTGAAGAGTAGAATCTTCGTGAGTACAAAAGGATGACTCACATTAGGAATTCAAGATTTCTCTTCAACGAAGAGAAGCCATGTTTTATTCATTTGTCCAATAAACAATTCCAGAGTCCCTGATATACGCCAAGTTCTATGGCTGGTACAAACACATAATACCGAGACTGAGGAATTCACTGGCTAGCAAACCCGAGGTGCAATACAATGGAACCATTTTGCTGTAACACACGCATAAAACAAATGTCATGTGAGTGATGTGCTGTAGAAAGAGAGGGGCTATATGAGCTTGTTCTGGAAGGCTCAACAGCATTAGCTTTATACATTAGCTATATCAGACCTTTAAAGACAGAGAGCACATTCTCAGTGGAGTGACATAAATCGCAAAAGGCACACAAACAGCAACGAGATGTTGCCAGAGATAGAGAGAGTCCAGAGCCTGAAACACAGGGTGGGTGGGGGAAGGAAAGGAAGGAAAAGGAAGGCAGGTCACGCCATGATGAGCCTTGGTCTCAGACTTCATTCATAGGCACGAGAAACATCAAAAAGAATTGGAAAGGAATATGATCAGTTTTGCTTTAAGAGGGATTAAAAAAATAAAATATAAAGTCCCTCTGGGGACACATGGAGCATGAATTGGACATGGTTTAGAAGACATCCTAGTAGAACAGAAGATTCAAACAACTGAGAGGAAGGGGGAGGGGCAGATTTTAGAACTGTTTAGGTGGTAGAAATCAATGGGATGTTCTGGCCAACTGGTTGTGCATTCCGATGTTAAATAAAAATAGTCTGGAGATTAACTACTTAAGGAAAAGTTTACTATCTGCTTTGAAAAAAATTACCCCTGTCATTTCTCGCTCATGTAACTGGTGAGGGCTACACTATAAAGTCTATAGTCTAAATTCTTGCGAACTTCAAGAACCTCTACTCTAAACCTGACATATCAGGCCTCATGCAGTTTCTATGGCTGATCTACAAAACCTGTCCTAGTTGCAAAAGTTGCCACGCGTTCCCACCGGCAAGGGTCCCACCAGACTTCACTCCCTGGTTCTGTTTGCACTTAGCATAAGCAGTCTTGTACCAAACTGCCCTAACTCTCTGGGGTATAGAGAATTTAAGCCACAATTGCTCTGGAGGTATAAAAATGCTAAGGTTTTCAGACAATATACTCATATTCCTTCTTTCAAATAAAAACGTTCACAAGAGTGTAAAAGATATGGAAATACCAAGAGAGGTGACCTTTTGCAACCACATTCACGTTCTCCTGGGAAATAAAGAATAAAGTCATTCACCACCAAGTGTAATATTCCTCACTTCCACAGGCCTGATGCAAGGAGTCAACACAGGTAGTTTCAAATTAAAACACAGCTGGAGCAGCGAGGCTGGAAATAGATCTCCGCAAAGAGGGAATCGGAGGCAACAGGATGCTGTTTATGAAAACTCCAAATGATCAGAACCTGCCAGGGCTTCATCCCTCATCCCCCCTACTCCCATCGGTCTGGTCACCAGGACAAGCCCTAACGCAGTCACTTAATGGAACATCTGGGGATGACAGGAAATAAGACTCCGTGGTCAAAAGAGCACTCTTCCCACACACCCCAGGTACGGAAGCACATGACTCCAATAAGAAGAAAGGGCAAAGGTTATTTCTAACACTTTCTGTGTAAGTGCTCAGAAATCCCGGCCTTGCTCAGTACAGAGCCTCCACGGAGCCCACTTCTGTGATGGAAACGTGGGCCAGGAGGGCCCACTACAGACGGGAGAGGTCATGTTACCCACCCGGGACACAGCTGGTTTGGGGCAGGCTCAGATTAGAACCTCGGGTGCCCATCCTCCACTCCCAGAAAACTCTCACGTCTCTCAAAATAACGGAACATAAGGAACTGGGACACACCATCCGCTCTGTGCCCCAGAATTAGTTTCTAAAAAATGAAAACTAATAAACTCATCAAGGTGATGTCCTGGCCATTCCTCCCCACTGATTCACATTAGTTAGATCAGCAGACCAAACTGACTTATATTTTCTGAAGATGTCAGTCTGGGACTTCCTTTTCAAATCCTTTAAAACTCTCTGCCTTATTTTTCTTTCAAATGACAAGCATCCATTGAAAAGCACCATGACTTTGGGATGTCGAGTTCATAAAGGATACCTTTCATGCACGTGCGCCATAGAACCTTTACAGTGGAAAGAAAAATTGCTTACCAATTTTTATTAATGAAATGTCCCAAACTTGGTGGTATGCCATGTGCAATATAAAGCAGCAGCTACCCCCTCTCCCGCCCCAGCACCGGGGCAGGGGGAGAGAATAGGGAAGAAAGTTAAAAGTCAGCCTCATTATTTGCATACAGAGGTCACAGTTCACAAGGTCCTAACAGAGAAAGTTCTAACTCCTTCATTAACAAAGATACGGTGCCTTGAAAATCATTTCATGAAGGTAGGTGAGCACGTTTCCATATACAAAGGCCTAAGGATTATATAGCTACTTCCCTCTTTGTGGGAAGTTTTATTTTTCTCTCTAAGTAATATCATAATTTCTAGTTTCAGAAACTGTGGAAGAATCACCCCACATTCATTTGACCTAACCCTTTTTCTTATTCAGATCATGGATGCATATTATTCATCTTGATTTGAACAAAAGGCAAGATTTTTCCCCTTCTGCCCAGAAACCACCTTTGGGAAATTAACATTCAAGATGAACAACGAACACATCTCATGGCCTGTGAACTTGCTGGTTGCCAGGAGGCCTGTGAATTCTTAGGATTATTTTTGATTTGGTAGCATGAGTTGGGGGCTGAAATAGTCACCTAAGGCACAGTCTTTAAAATTTAAAGTTTCAGAATTCTCTATCTAACCATCTGTTTGCAGGATCTCTTTAGCTTTTAGCTGTGTCTATTCTAACCTCTTGAGCTTAAGTGTAGTTTATCCCGAAGGTACACGACAAAGTTAAGGCTAAATGTCAAGCCTACTGCTATCAATCACATTTCAAACTGGTAGTTATGCATTAGTGAAGAAAAGACTGTTTGAAAAGGTGCTGTCTCATTAGAAAGTGATTAGGGAATGCCTGTAATTTTGCCTTAAATAAACACATTTAAACTTGAAATACCTACTGTGTGACAGTAGGCCAGACCAAAAGAACTATGAAAACTTCTAAGGATCTTTCCTTTTCTAAAGGTTAAAAAAAAAAAAGTGACGTTCACAATATTTTTAAGGAATTTTTTTGGATGGGGATTTCTAAAAATGCCTCAACTGAAATTAAGTCAGTCAGTGCTTCTCTGAAGAAGCTTATCTTGTCCTTTGAACTCAACAACAAAATCTCTTTTTACTGAGCAGTAAACACTAGTCGCTATTATGCCAAACGACTGGACAAACAGAAGAAATATGAAAAGCCTCATTTGTTTCTAAGTTGCTTCATTTTCTGTTTCATTTTTAAATGACAAAGGCTCTGTTTGCACCCAGAGTCACTGCTGCTGCTGCTGCTGCTAAGTCGCTTCAGTCGTGTCCGACTCTGGGCGACCCCACAGACGGCAGCCCACCAGGCTCCCCCGTCCCTGGGATTCTCCAGGCAAGAACGCTGGAGTGGGTTGCCATTTCCTTCTCCACTGCATGAAAGTGAAAAGTCAAAGTGAAGTCGTTCAGTCGTGTCCAACTCTTCTTGATCCCACGGACTGCAGCCCACCAGGCTCCCCTACCCATGGGATTTTCCAGGCAAGAGTACTAACTTGATACAAATGGATTTTCTTATAGTTTTTAAGGGGAAGAGAAGGTCTCCCACATGATCTCCAAGTGTCTCAATATACCACCTATTACTATCAACACTTATATTTGGAAAGGAAATTGATAAGCTACTTCCAATCTCCCCCAGAAACGTGTGTATATAAGATTGCACCTACTCTCCCAGTGTTTATTGGAGGAGTTTGTTTAATAATTATTAGATCCTTCCATGAGCCCCAACCCCTTTTATTATATGTATTGGGCAATAATCAAAACAAAGAATAAATAACCACTTCCATCCTTGGACAAAACTATATTATATCCAACCCTGCAGCCCCATGAGAATCTAGCAAGGTTCTCTGCTTGAGGCAGGGGAGATTCCATGAAATGCTGAATGAATCACACAGCTCTTCTTCCCCCACCTTTGGGTTTTCTTTTCTCAACAGTAAGCTAATGTGAAATCTGCATAAACCTCCACCAGCCTGAAAGAGCTGATCCTTCAGTATTCCCTTAGGACCAGCTTACCATGTGCAGAGCAAGAAATGAAACAAGAGACTCAAAGAAAATGAAAAGCTTCTTCCTCAAGCCCTCAACACTACTTTGCAAAACTGGCAATAGCAGAGAAGTTCTTTAGCAAAGAAGGAAACCGTGATCATAATGATGCTATGCCAAGAGAGATAGGAATGGGCTCCATGGGAACGCACCTGAAAACATTACAGAGTCTTGCAGGTCTGTGGAAGAAATGAGGGCCACCTGCCCCACTCCAGCCTCACATTTCCTATCAGTACTGATTCCTGAAGAGAGGCAAAAATAAAAGAGGGGGAACCATTCAGAGGGGAATGAAGACATTCAAACCTCAAACATATGAAACCTGAGATTATCTGAACACCCAGAGCAGACATGGGTTTATGGACAGACGTGTTTTGAGGTTACATTTGGATTTAGCTGTATTTCAAAATTTACTGCCACCAGACTGAAGAATAAAGCAACCACAGCAGTGATTGACTTCAATTACTGAAGCATAAACTGTAGTTGTCACTTCCTTTACAAATTTGGCTTTTCATGACCGGGAAAATCAAGGGAGCCTTATTGCCAAAACAGTACATCCTTATGTCACCAGATTTTGCAATAAAAAAAAAGATGGTTATTTTATTTAGGTTTTCTACTCATGGAAGTGCGGTCACAAGACACTTTTAAAGCATGAAATACTGGGCCTAGGTTTAAAAAAAAAACAAAACTTGCTATTTTAGGAGAAAGATAGCAGAGCTACACTTTAAGTACCAACTGTAAGCTTAAAGCAATCTTCCCAGGATTTAGAATGGTCTGGTACAGGATGTGTTTGCAAATGTAATCTCAGTTCTTCCATGACATTTTGTTTTGAAGAAAATGAATTCATTCAGAATGAAAACCAAATCAACCAAAATTGGTATCTTACACATAGCTACATACAAGTGGTCAACAGTAAGAAGAAAACAAGGAGAAAAGAGTCTTACAGTCCTCCTCCTTCAGCATTTCGGGTATTTTATCCCTGGGTTCCCAAGACACACAAGCAAAGCCATTCCGCTGCATATCCAGAGGAAACTAACTGGTGCCTTCGGAAAGGCTTCTATGCGTTTTAAGACGAAACCCTTTCTGAAGCCTTGATTCTTATTTACCGTCTTGTTTGTCCTTCCTGTCTGGCATGCAAACACATGACACAGCCTCCATTCTTCCCATACAACCTAATTCAAAGCAACATATGTTAAATGCACGCAGAATCATGTAAGCATTCAATCCGCATACACACCATTACCCCACCGAATGCATTCAGTGAGCCGCGACACAGCTCCCTGCGTGCAAGCAAGCCGACCAGCCTGACTGCAACCTCTCCCCTGACTCAAACCATCCAAACTGTGCAGGGAACCTGTTCCCTTGTAAGAAAGAAGGGCTGTTTAAATACCCGGTAGGATATAATAACTGGCCACCGAGCGGGAGCGAGCCAGCCCGGTACTGAGGGCAACCGCGGACGCCGGCTCTTTCACGAGCCCAGGGAGGCTGGGCGCCCAGGCTGGCGGTCATTTATCTGTGCAGCCAAAACGCCTGGCGCGTCCCCCTCCCAGATTTTACCTAACTAACAGCTCTCCAACCCCATATTGAGAGGGCCTGCTGTGGATCTTGCGGAGGTACAAAATGGTGGATGGGAGCTAATTTTTTTTTCCCCCCCCTCTGCGTTCCCTATAACTTATCGCATCCATCACCGCGCGTCCCCTCCCGGGGAAGGACCCGAGCACGCCCCGCGGCCCCGGCCCGCGGGGGCAGAAACGCGGTTACCAACCTGATGTCATGTAGCCCCGCGAAGCCTGGGGCGCGAAGGCCGCGGGGAAGCGCTTGTGCAGGCGGTAGTCCTTCTCGCTGCGGGACCTCATGCGGTCCGAGGCCCGGTCCGAGAAATCCGAGCTAGGCCAGGCGCGCCGCAAGGTTGTGCTCCGGGTCTTCTTCATGGTGGAGAGGGCGACCCGCCGCCCCCGATCCTCCGGGCCTCAGCGCCGGGGCGCAGCGCGCGGCTTCATCCGTCTACGGCGGGCACGACCCGGGCGGACTCTGCGCTCATTTTCCCAGCCCCTCCTCGTCGGCGTCTACACCGCTAGCGGCGGGTCCGGCCCTCCCCACGCCCCCACACACCCCCACGGCGAAAGCTCCGATTTTACACACGTCCCACAATGCATTACACTTCATTTGCAATCCGCCCGGCTTATAGCTTCCAGATTCCTAGGGGGGGAAAGGCACGTTAGGAGGCTCCCCGGCCAGGAGGAGGCGGGGAGCCGGGCGGGCGGGGTGGGGGTTCCGAGACTTGCAGCGTGGAAGCAATGGGAGCGCAGACAATGGCCCGATTCAGCGCTGGAGTGCTTAGCCAACTGTGAGCCCCCGGCACAAAAGCCTCAAACAAATGAGGAAGCCGGGGCCTCCGGGGTTGACCCGGGATCGGGCGCCCGGGAAGCCGGAGGGGCCGGCGGCAGACCCTCTCGGCACCGGGCGGCTCAGAGCGAAGCGTGGGGATGACAGCGTCCAAGTCGTGTCCCCCTGGGCCTACCGGCCGCGCGGCCCACAGTCCCGGGCGCGGGCTGGCTCTGCCTCCCGTGCAGTCCTCGGGAGGCAGTCTTCATTCCAGAGGCTCGGGTGAGGGGGTGGGGGGCGTGTGTGCCCACGATCCGGGGCAGGCTCTGCAGTCAGCAGCTGCGCCAGGCCGGCTCCTGCCGAATCCACGAAGAGCCCGAGTCGTCCTGGCGACTACAGCGCCTCGTCGGTCTTCCTCCTTCCTTCCGAGGCTCGGGGTGGTGTGCGTGCGTGTGTGCGTGTGTGTGTGTGTGCGCGCGCGCGCGCGCCGACACGCATGTGCCCCCCCTACACATGCATGCTCCTACTTACTGGCCGCGGCGGCGACGGGAGCCATGGCTGCCAAGGATGCGGCATCTGCCGGTCGACACCCCGCACGGCGGCACCGCGGCTCGGCGATCGCGAGCGCGCAGAAAGGCTACTGATGGACAGGGAGCCGGGAAGGTGCCCGGCCTCCTGCTAATCGCCGAGCTGCATTAAGTTAGAGCACCGATCCTGTCTGGCTTCTCAATTTCCATGCAAAACACCCGGCGGCGGCGTTGGGAACTCGGCTGAGTGCCCCAGCCTGGAGTCCGCGCCTGGATATTTACATTTTTTTGGAGGGTTAGCGCCTCCCCCTCTCAGAAAGGAAGAGAAACCGGTCAGTGGGAACGGGGCGATCCGCGGTGCCCTGCCTGGCCCCCACCTGCACCAACCCTGAAGGCAGCTAGAGCTGGGGGAAGGGGGCGCCAACCCGGAGCTCCTCAGACCGCCGCCAGCGCCCGGGCACCTGGTTCCACGCCGCCGGGAGAGCGCGGCGGAGGCGGCTCCGACTTGTCCTCTCTCTCCCTCGAGCCCCCGGGGTCAGTCACTCCCAGCCCGACAGCCTGCATTCAGGTCCACAGGCCCTCTGCAAGGCTCAGCTCTGCACAGCTGTTTTTGGTACAACCAACCAATCGCTCAAGGACAACAGTGCGCGCGGCGCGGGACGGGAGGAGGGGGCTACGCACCGCCCCGGCCGGGGCGCTGGGCCCGGGGCGCGGGGGTCACGCCAAGTCTCAGGCACGCGGGCACATTGCTGCGAACCCCGACCGCGCGGCCCTGCGGCCGTTTCCCCAGCAACCCTGACCTTCTTCGGGTTTCCAAAAAATGCCTAGGTGTTGTAAACAACAAAAATAAAGCCGATTTTTCTTACGCCTCTGCGCCTTTTTCCGTGAGTGACGATGCAACGTTCAAAATAGTATTTTATGCTGTTTTTTCATCTTCGCCGGTGCCAAGGTACAGAGACGGGGATATGAAATTGTGAGGCCATGATCAGGCTGATACCGCAAAAAAAAAAAAAAAAAAAAAA
>SJYX01013164.1:126744-139026 GCA_006410675.1 Oreotragus oreotragus
GAAATGACCAGGCTAAAACCAAAAAAAAAAAAAAAAAAAAAAAAAAAGCCCCTCCCCCGCAAAGAAAAAAAAAGCCACCAAGTCCTAAATGGTTAAGATTCAGGAGTCTTGGCACAATTCGGTGCTTTTCCAAGGCATTAATTTGGGGCTGGGGTGGGGGAGGGGGGCAAGGTTCTTGGAGAACGACACAGAAGAGGGTGGAGCTTAAGCCACAAACATGATAGAATCTAGAACTTCCATTCAGCATCTCCTGGCTGCCCTCTGTAACCTGGGGCTAGGGTTACTCATATGCCTCTTTCGGGAAACTAGGGTAAACAAACAAATAAAAATCACTAAGCAGCCTATAGAACGTGTATTTACACTAATCAAGATTTATTACCAACCCTACACCAATTAGCTAATGTTCGGTGACATTTTTTAAAAGTTAGAAAAGGACAGCTCCCCAAAAGGCATGCTAAAATGTCTTCTTTACTGTAAGAGGACGGCTAAGAACAGAAAGCCTCCAGCTTTAGAAGCTGTAGAAGACTAAATGTGTAAAGAACCATAAAGGTAATAAAAATAATTGTATTAATGGATGCATGAGATACTGACATTTAGATATCTCAATCCAGTTCAACAAACAATTACTCTACCTCCCATGAGCCAAAAGTGGTTCTATGAATGATTATAATAGTTGTGACTGAAGGCTAGTGGTGATTGTTGTGACAGCTGTGAGCTTCCCAAGTGGCTCAGTGGTAAGGAATCCTCCTGCCAGTGCAGGAGATGCAGGAGACCTGGGTTAGATCCCTGGGTTGGGAGGGTCCCCTGGGGGAGGAAATGGCAACCCACTCCAGTATTCTTGCCTGGGAAATCCCATGGACAGAGNGAGCTTCCCAAGTGGCTCAGTGGTAAGGAATCCTCCTGCCAGTGCAGGAGATGCAGGAGACCTGGGTTAGATCCCTGGGTTGGGAGGGTCCCCTGGGGGAGGAAATGGCAACCCACTCCAGTATTCTTGCCTGGGAAATCCCATGGACAGAGGAGCCTGGTGGGCCACAGTCCATGGGGTCACAATTGTGTAACTGAGCACACACACACACATTGCAACTGTGATACTTATTCATTCAACAAATTATTACTATCTAGTATATGCTGTGATGGGTACTGGGCAAACAGAACACCACACATGGCCCCATGTAACTTAAGGTCTAAGTAGTAAGCAAATAAATGCACAGATTGTGTTGAGGTCTACAAAGAAGAATCACCTCTTATGAAAAAATGATGGTTAACCTGAGACCTACAGGATGTGGAGTCATCCAAGCAAAGAGTGGGGAGAATGATGTTTCAGAAAGTGGGAACAGTGCATGCAAAGGCCCTGAGGTAGGAAAGCATCTCGGTTTCCGTGGGAAGATGTGAAAGAAGACCAGTGTGGCTGGAATTGGAGTGTAAGAGGAAGGCACATGATGAGATCATGGATGAAGCCAAGAGCCCGATCATGCAAGGGCTTGCAGGGCATGTTAAAGGTTTTGTATTCTGTTGTAGTAAGTGAGCCAATGAAGGGTTTTAAGCAAAGAAGCAATGATAGTTTTTAAATTTCTGTATAAAGAGGGCTTAGAAGAGGGAATTTGTTTAGGGAAGGGGTCATCCAGGGCTCTTCTGGAGGGTTTGATTTGAATTTGAATCACACGACTTAAAACTGAAAACCTGACTCATTGTTGATATGAAGGAATGAGGGTGGGTTGATAGGTATTTGGGGAGGAGAGTTGCAGTTCCATTCAGCCACCTCTGAATGCTGGCCTTTGCAGAGAAGTGATATCACCCAGTGTCCAGACGCAAGAGAACGTTCTCGGAGCCAAAGCCAAACAGCCAGACACAGAAGAACCAGGCTTAGCTGAACAGGGTGGCTTAGCTGAATCAAATCTGTAAAGCAGGAGAGACTGGGGCTGTTAGGAAATTTTCCATCCAAAGTAAGTGGCAACATCAAAAGAAGTTAGGAAGGTAAGATTTGAATCTAGCAAACAACATCTTGTGAAACCAATGCCACGTAAAGGTGGCGTCCCATTACTAAAGCCACTGTTAACATCAGACTCAGTGTGTGGATCCGTCCTCAAAGATCCACTCTGGTCATTCACAGCTTCTAGGTCTCTAGTCCTAGTTTCAAATCTCTCAACCTGCTTGAGACAATCAAGTATCTGGGTCATGACCTGTTCATTAAGTAAGCTCAACTGTGTAACCCCAGTTGTTCCTAGTAGGACGGTTTAGAATTAAATAGAGAAATGATGTAGCAAATCACTTTCATAGTATTTGTAATTTTTAAATCAGGCTTAAGAATCATTTGTACCTTTGGTATTTACATATCGGATACATTAGTGACACTAATTAGACAAACATTTGCTTTGTGATTCTAATTCAAATGTATACAGTTGGCCCTGAAACAACCAGGTTAATTCAAGTATAATTTATAGCTGCCATCCCACCCATAGTTCTTAGATTTAATCAACCATGAACAGACCATATAGTATTTACTATTGAAAAATACCCACTTATAACTGGACCTGGGTGGTTCAAACCTGTGTTGTTCGAGGGCCAACTCTGATTTTAGACTTGTAGGTTTAAGGTGAAAGTCAGAATATGCTCCTCATTTAAAACTTTGGTTTATTAGATTTACAAGAGGCGAATGAATTTAATAGTTACAAGTATGTAAACTCCATGAAGGCAATGGATACTTTTATTTTGTTCACTGCAGTTCATTGTTCTGCTTTGTTCATAGCTGTGCCCAGTGGCTCACAGTAACTGGCTCAGATGTGATGACTAAGGAAGCCTGAAAAGTACTCTGAAAGATTTGGTTTGAAGTCTTTTATAACTGTGTTTTAATTATTGAGTAAAAGGACTTTAGTCTTTAGTTTGAGTTGATCAAGTGTTTTTCAAAGACCCACTGAGAGTTACAGTTTTTATTTGATCATTTTTAAAATACCAAATGTACAAACAAATAATGTTGATTATAAAAACTGAAGGAAATTTTCATTTTCCAAGTTATAACTCTATAAGGGAAAATTTGGTATTTTGAATCTGTATCTCTAGTACACTGAACATTCATTGAAGATCTAAATATCTATAAGTGATCTTTGCTGTACACAAAAAGTCCCCCTTTGGTATGGTAAGAGAGCTGAGTCTGCAGAAAGGAAACGGGTGCTTACATATTTATGTATGCTGTGACATGTGCATTGAACTTTGTGATTAAAATATTTGTTAAATAAAAATCAGAATTCTGGGGACTTCCCTGGTGGCCCAGTGGCTAAGTCTCTGCTTCCCTGATCAGGAAACTAGATTCCCACATGCCACACCTAAGAGTTCACAGGCCCCAGCAAGGACCCAGCACAGCCAAACAAATAAATATTTTTTAAAAATCAGAATTCTGAGTCTGAGAGTCATTCATCTTTCTGCTGCTTCTTGAAATATAATTAAAAAAGGATATTAACAGTTTAATCTGAAGAGTGTGCTTAGTCAAAAGATATATACATTATACACACCTTAAAATCGGGCGTTTGTATGGCTCAGCTTATGAACCTAAATGGAATATGGAAACAGTGTGTCCCAGGAGACCGAGGCTTTTTCGGAAGTTTTTGAGCTGGAAGACTGGGTGTGCTCAGTTGCTCAAGTTGTGTCCAGCTCTTTGCAACCCCATGGATGGTAGCCCACCAGGCTCCACTGTCCATGGGACTTTTCAGGCAAGAATATTGGAGGGGGTTGCCATTTCCTTCTCCAGGGGGTCTTCCTGACCCAAGGATTGAACCTGTGTCTCCTGCATTGGCAAGTGGATTCTTTACCAGTGCGCCACTTGGGAAGCCCAGGTGATATATGTCTATATTCATATATTCGTATGTATGTATGTATGCACATTCATATGACCTGGGATATTTTGGCATCCAAAAACAGCTAATAAGGTGGACTACCATGTATTTACTAGATACATTTTGTGCTCCTTCACCCAGACCTCAAACTGCTAGCTTTAATGTTATCAGAAAGCTTGGGCATCTATTGTCTTTCTTAGAAGATGTTCTATTCCTGTGCGGACCACCTGTATGGTTGCCAGCATGGTGATTACACTGCTGGCATTTAGGTTCACAGCTCGCAACAGATAATTTGCTCTGGGGAACACTTGTCCTGAGATATGTTAACAAATGTGACTTGAAAAGAAGTTTCCATTTTAAGTTCAGTGTTTGTTGCTCAGGGGCCAAGTTGTGTCTGATTCTTTGCGATCCCTTGGCCAAAACCCACCAGATTCCTCTGTCCACGGGATTTTCCAGACAAGCATACTGGAGTGGGATGCCATCTCCCACTCCAGGGTATCTTCCTGGACTAGAGATCAAACCCACATCTCCTGGGTCTCCTGCAATGGCAGGTGGATTTTTTACCACTGAGCCTCCAGGGAAGCCTCTTTTCTTCTATACAGAGAAGTAAACAAGGCTAAAAAGAACCCCAAGTTTAGAAGATGTGTTCAAGTTCCAACATGCCTGCTTTCATGTGCAAACACCCCTTGTAAATCTACCAAAAAAAAAAAAAAAAAGCAAAATTGCTCATCAAGCTCTAACCGTAGGACCACTTGTTGCTGGAGCACCTTTTGGCAAACAGATCTAGACAGGTGGTGGGAGGTGATAAATCCATGGGGTATCTAGAAGTTCTAAAAATGATGAGACTGCACATATATTTCAGTCTTTCCATTCTTATCAAAATCTAAGCTGAATTTCTCTTAGTCTCTCCACTTAGGTCCATCATCATCTATAACCCACTTCCAACAGGGCTATATTGAATCATGGTGCCCAGTGAATTCTACTCCCAAAGAAAGCAGTTGTTTGGGGATGCAAGAACTCACCAGGGAGAAGTAACTCAAGAGGGGCCTGAGTCTTTCGGAGAACGGGGGCTGGAGCAGGTTGGCAGAATCCCAGCAACCCTCTTTAGGCCAGACTAATGACAGTCAAGAGTAACAGAGGGCAGTGAGGTGTGGTGATGCCAAGGAGACATGTCTTTGTTGGGGGCCTGGGGAAAGTCAGTCTTTGAGTTCTATTTGTTTCCATTGTGATGGTAATAATCTCTCTCTTTAAGTGAAGATCTGAAGTAAACCTATAAATGTACCCATTCACTGCTGGCAAGGAGAAGGCATCAAGAAAAAAGCAGTCAATTTTACCATTAGTCAAGGCTATGGTTTTTCCAGTAGTCATGTATGGATGTGAGAGCTGGACTATAAAGAAAGCTGAGTGCCGAAGAACTGATGCTTTTGAACTGTGGTGTTGGAGAAGACTCTTGAGAGTCCCTTGGACTGCAAGGAGATCCAACCAGTCCATCCTAAAGGAGATCAGTCCTGAATGTTCATTGGAAGGACTGATGTTGAAGCTGAAACTCCAATACTTTGGCCACCAATTCTTTGATGCGAAAAGCTGACTCATTTGAAAAGACCCTGATGCTGGGAAAGATTGAAGGCAGGAGGAGAAGGGGATGACAGAGGATGATATAGTTGGATGGCATCACCGACTCAATGGGCATGAGTTTGAGTAAACTCTGGGAGCTGGTGGTGGACAGGGAAGCCTGGCTGTGCTGCAGTCCATGGGGTCACGAAGAGTCAGACATGACTGAGCGATTGAACTGAACTGATCCCTTTCTGGATTTTTTTGTTCATCTATTAATCCTGCTCTGCATCAGATAACGAAACAAGCTGAATTCCAGGGGTAAACCGAGCTGCTACCAGCAAATAACAGAAACCGTGGGTGCTGCTGAATTGGATAGCTATAATACAGAAGATTCACAAACTGGGTTCAGAAAAGAAAGAAGATACCCAGGCACATCAGGTAAAGAATCTTCCTGCCAATGCAGGAGACACAGGAGATGCAGGTTCCACCCCTGGGTCAGGAAGGTCCCCTGGAGGAGGGCATGGCAATCCACTCCAGTATTCTTGCCTGGAGACAGAGGAGCCTGGCGGGCTACAGTCCATGGGACCACAAAGGAGTCGGATACAACTGAAGTATGTCACGGCATGGCACAGTGTTCCTATCAGAAGCCCAGCAAATGCCTAGGAATTTGTAAAGTGGATTTAGGGTTACAAAGAAATACTATACATACTTTGTTTTCCTTCAGATTCACTATGTGTGTGGGTGAGTTGGTCAGTCATGCCCAACTCTTTGAGCCCCCAATGGATTATGTCTGCATAGGATCTTATTGACTTTCATAAGGCTTGAGGTCAGTGAGGCAAGATTTGTTGTCATAATTAAAGATGAAAAAATGAAGACTTAATGGCAGTATGATTTGCCCCCAAGTCATACAGAGGTTGAAAAACCCAAATTCCTCTCTTGAGATTCCCAGTCCAGGATTGTTCCTGACCCCATAATGATGAGTGTGGACAGTTACTCGATTTGGAATTATTGTTAATTGCTTTTGGTTAATCCAAATGAAGTCCACAGAATTCTTCATATTGTCAGAACAGCCCTCCAATTTCTAAGTTATTAGTACGTTTTATGAATATATGTCAGAGAAGGCAATGGCACCCCACTCCAGTACTCTTGCCTGGAAAATCCCATGGATGGAGGAGCCTGGTGGGCTGCTGTCTACGGGGTCGCACTGAGTCGGACACGACCGCAGTGACCAGCAGCAGCAGCAGCATGAATATATGTGCATGTAGAAGAGAAGACACATTTCTTCGGAAAACTCAAATGACTCCCTTGATTGGTTTATATAGACTGCATGAGATTTATTTATTATTTCTTTGCCTTTATTAATTTTTACTGGAGTACACTTGCTTTACAATGACGTGTTGGTTTCTATGGTACAGCAAAGTAAATCAGCTAAAAGTATACATATATTCCTTTTTTTTTTTGGATTTCCTTCCCTTTTAGGTCACCAAAGAGCATTGTTCCTGCACTCCACCACAGCAGCAATGAGATTTAGACTTAAATCCACACGCCTCCTTCAGACTAATCAATCTTGAATGTTTTCTTTCAATTCTGTTTGCAGGTCACCACAGCCCAACTTCCCAAGCCAAATGAAAAACCACACTATAACACAGATGGATTTTACAGGATGAATCCTTTTTCCAACAAATGAAATATAACTGGCTTAGATGAGAGGCTAAGTATGTCCTAAGTATGCAACAATTATGAGAACATCCAATTTGCTTTTACATGTCATGACAGACTACTACAATCACCACCACAACCTCAGCAACTAAAGGGGAAAAGTTTGAGAAAGTGATTTTATGGACAAATGACCAAGTTTAAGAGCTTTCAGCAGCGCCCATGAAATCAGAACAAAAGCTTCCTCCAGCTGTGTACAGCTGTAGACTTCTAGGAGGTGGCTCACAGCTCTAGGAAGGGAGAATGGAGAGGAAAGGGCTTGAATCGTCCTGGAGGAACACAGTCTTCTCTGCTCCCCACTTAGAATTTTGCTAAGCCAAGGACTCCAAGATCACTGTGGACAATGACTGCTGCTGCTACTGCTGCTATGTCGCTTCAGTCATGTCCGACTCTGTGCGACCCCACAGACAGCAAACCACCAGGCTCCACCATCCTTGGGATTCTCCAGGCAAGAACACTGGAGTGGGTTGCCATTTCCCTCTCCAATGCATGAAAGCGAAAAGTGAAAGTGAAGTCGCTCAGTCGTGTCCGACTCCCAGCGACCTCATGGACTGCAGCCCATCAGGCTCCTCCGTCCATGGGATCCTCCAGGCAAGAGTACTGGAGTGGGGTGCCATTGCCTTCTCCTGTGGACGATGACTACAGACACAAAATTAAAAGACGCTTGCTCCTTGGAAGAAAAGTTATGTCAAACCTGACAACATATTAAAAAGCAGAGACATTACATTGCCAACAAAGGTTCGTCTAGTCAAAGCTATGGTTTTTCCTGTAGTCGTGTACAGATGCGAGAGTTGGACCATAAAAAAGGCAGAGTGCCGATGTTTCAAACTGTGGTGTTGGAGAAGATTCTCGAGAGTCCCTTGGACTGCAAGGAGATCAAACCAGTCAATCCTAAAGGATATCGACCCTGAATATTCATTGGAAGGGCAGAGGCTGAAGCTGAAGCTCCAATACTTTGGTCACCTCATGTGAAGAGCTAACTCACTGGAAAAGTCTCTGATGCTGGGAAAGACTGAAAGCAGGAGGAGAAGGGGGCGACAGAGCATGAGATGGTTGGATGGTATCACTGAGTCAACGGACATGAGTTTGAGCAAACTCCGGGAGATAGTGAAGGACAGGGAAGCCTGGAGTGTTGCGGTCCAAGGGGTCACTCAGACATGACTGAATGACTGAAAAACAACAACAAGGATTTCCCTGAAAGGATTTTGCTAAAGTGGAACAGTTTAGGAGCTAAAAGTGAATGGTCTGGAGCATCTGTCAGTGTCTAAATCCCAGCACCTCCACTTTCCAGCTGAGCAACCTCAGACATGCCCTGTCAACAGCTCTTCCTCTGGAACATGGGGGAAACCTAAGTGCCAATTTAATGGGGTTGTTCTGAGGATTACATGATATATGTGCCTGGCAATCAGCTAACGCTCAGTAAATGTTAATTTAATTCATTCTAATTAACACCCTCTACCAGGTCCAGGGCTGAACACATCCACATCTTCTGACTGCCACGTCAGTGGCTGCACCCCTGAAAAGCTCAGGAAATTCTTTACTGTGCCATGTTAAATCATTTAGGTCTTCTCTTTCTCTCTTTGTGCCTTCTTTCATTCTTTTTTTTTTCCTTTACAATATTGTATTGGTTTTGCCACACATCAACATGAATCTGACTTCTTTCATTCTTTCAGTCATTACCCTGATAGTTCAACAAGCATTCTTGAACTTGAAAAAAATCTAAGGATCACTACCTCCGTGTTCTCCCAAACAACACGAAGACCCGAGAATGAGGCCACCCACCCTCTACAAACATAACTGGCCCCAGGTGACTGTCGACTAATGATTTGTTCCCTCCTTTCCTTCCTTCCTTCTTCCCTTCTTTCTTCCTCCTCTTCCTGCTTCTTTCCCCTCCCTCCCCGTCTCTCTTTCTTTTATGGTTTTAAATAATCAAACCCCATTGCAACTTACCCTGTTTACCAGTCTCTTTGCTCAGTATGAAGAGGCCAGTTCCCCTGGGGATGAGTTGGTAGTGGTACTGAAAGGTGAATGGAGCTGGATTTGTGTTTTATGAGACTGAAGAGCCAAAACATGCTACGAAATATTTCACCTGGAAATTTATAGTGATTTTTTTTTTTAATCCGGGGAGACTCTTCAGAATATATGGTCTGCTACACTGCTGGAAATGGAATCAAGCAAGTCACTTTTTCTTTTGTCTCTAAACAGAGAACATGTCTTAATAATTATGAAATCTGAGGTTTTCAACTGGAGGGGTGGAGAAGGAGGATGAATCTAAAATTTGGGGGGTGGGAGGCATCTTTTTTCTGCCAGATGGGAGTGGGGATTTCCCTTCTGGTACAGGAGAGCTGAAAGGAAGGAACTGGCACATCGCTATCAAAACTAGGAAGGCTTAAAGGAAGAGGCCGAAAAGGGGAGAGAAACTGACAGAGATTATTCCCGGGATATGGATCTTGGGCAAAGGACCTGAAGTCACGAATGAGTGGAAAGGAAGTGTGGGTAAAGCTAGCGACCCTAGGCTCAGGCTGAGCCCGGCAGGTGCCCCTGCAGACCCCGTGTCAGTCCCCAGCCGGGCCCCCCCAGTGCCAAGGTCCTCTGATTCCAAGTCGCTGCAATACTGGAAAAAAGAAAGCTCACTTTCCACAAAGGCACAGGCAGGCCCATCCAACTTTTTGCTAAACTAACGTTTTCATTTTTACTCTTTGTAAGAATTAGTTTGCCTCTGTTTGCTACAGCTGCCATAACAAAAAGCCACACGCTGAGCAGCTTCAGCCACAGAAACTCTCTCACAGCTCTGGAGAAGTGCACGGCCAATGGATCGGAGCACAGACAGGGTGGGCTCCTTCTCGGGGCTGGGAGGCCAGCCGCGGGCGGTGTGCTGGCCATCCTGGCCTTCCTTCCTGCGGGCTGCTGCTGCATCACGCCTGTCTTCACTTGGCGTTCCACTGTTTGTGTAGCTCTGTGTTCAAATGTCACTGATTTACAAGGACACCAATGACATCGGATTAGGGGCCACTCCACCTGAGGATGACCTCATCTCAACTATTTGCATCAGCAACAACTCTACTTCCAAATAAGGTCATATTGGGGACTTCCTTGGCAGTCCAGTGGCTAAGACCCTGAGCTCCCAATGCAGGGGCGGCCAGGTTCAGTCCCTGGTTGGGGAACGGGATCCAGCATGCCACAGCTAAGACCCTCTGTAGCCAGATAAATAACAAAAACACAGAGTCATATTCTGGGGTCCCAGGGCTTAGAATGTCAACACAGGAATGGAGTGCTGCATGCTAAATCACTTCAGACATGTTCAACTCTTTGTGACCCAATGGACTGTACCCAGCCAGGCTCCTCTGTCCATGGGATTCTCCAGGCAAAAATAGTGGAGTGAGTTGCCATACCCTCCTCCAAGGGATCTTCCCCACCCAGGGATCAAACCCACATCTTTTATGTCTCCTGCATTGGCAGGCGGCTTCTATGCCACTAGCGCCACCTGGGAAGCCCAAGGAACTGGGGGAGGGGACCCAATTCAACCTGTAAGAATGTTATTGATGACTATCCTTGAACTTCTGCAAACTCCTAAACCAAAGTTGAATTCATTAAGAAAATAAATAAACCAGGCGAGATGGCCCAATAATGCTTCAAGAACTTCCTTGGCAGCTTATGGAAGCAAACCTTCCCTTTAGAGTACACCTGTGCATGTCACTCAGGCCGGAAAGAGGCCAACTTGTTTTTCCGAGCTTGAGAAGATGGGAGCATTTGCCCCCTTCCCTCGTCCGAAGCCCAGTGAGCCCACGGAACAAGGGGTCAAGCAGCCACCTCACGGCCATCTGCTTGATGGCAGGTTCGAGCATTTTCCAGAAGAAGGAAGTGGGAGAGCAGGGTGGGGAAAAGCAGCCGAGATGTTTAACTCTTATTAACAGGAGCAAGAATCTGTCTCGTTCTGGTGCAGACTGTCTGACCCTCTAGCTCCTTCCTTGCCAAGCCCCAGGGCCCATAAGTAAGCAAGTCAGAATAAGACATAACCACGGGGTTGGCACCGAGCAGGCAGGAGCGTGCATCCAGATCCCAATTAGGCTGCGCCACCTCTGCCAGACCTCACGGGGGCCTCCGGGCCCAGGCTCCTCCAAGGCCAGGAGGAAGCCAACAGCCCGGAGCCTCCGTGGACCTGGGACCCGGGTGGCACAATCAGAGGGCTGGGGGTGCAGAGACTGGAAGCCGCCTGCCCGGGTGAATGCCCTGGGCCACTCACCATCCCCACCGTGTGACCACCTGAGTCTCGATTTTCTCAACTGGAAAATTCGGATGCTAGTAAAACTCTTAGGACTGCTGTAGGATTCAAATCAACGAATCCACACGAGCTGCTCAGAGGATGCCTGCTACGGAGACGTCACTGCAAATGCTCAGTTCAGTTCAGTCGCTCAGTCGTGTCCGACTCCTTGCGACCCCATGAACTGCAGCACGCCAGGCCTCCCTGTCCATCACCAACTCCCGGAGTTCACTCAGACTCATGTCCATCGAGTCAGTGATGCCATCCAGCCATCTCATCCTCTGTCGTCCCCTTCTCCTCCTGCCCCCCAATCCCTCCCAGCATCAGAGTCTTTTCCAATGAGTCAACTCTTCGCATGAGGTGGCCAAAGTATTGGAGTTTCAGCTTTAGCATCAGTCCTTCCAATGAACACCCAGGACTGATCTCCTTTAGGATGGACTGGTTGGATCTCCTTGCAGCCCAAGGGACTCTCAATTGAGAGTCTTCTCCAACAGTACAGTTCAAAAGCATCTATTCTTCGGCACTCAGGTTTCTTCACAGTCCAACTCTCACATCCATACATGACCACAGGAAAAATCATAGCCTTGACTAGACAGACCTTAGTCAGCAAAGTAATGTCTCTGCTTTTCAATATGCTATCTAGGTTGGTCATAACTTTCCTTCCAAGGAGTAAGTGTCTTTTAATTTCATGGCTGCAATCACCATCTGCAGTGATTTTGGGGCCCCCCAAAATAAAGTCTGACACTGTTTTCACTGTTTCCCCATCTACAAATGTTAGCTACTATTATTACTGCTTGGGGGGCATAGGCTAAGGGGGCGGAACTTGTTTGGAGCCTTGAATCCCCATTCTTTGAAAAATGAAGGTGTCTCATGTGGATAGACCTAGAGACTGTCACACAGAGTGAAGTAAGAAAGAGAAGAAAA
>SJYX01013164.1:140267-165565 GCA_006410675.1 Oreotragus oreotragus
CTTTAGGATGGACTGGTTGGATCTCCTTGCAGTCCAAGAGACTCTCAAGAGTCTTCTCCAACAGTACAGTTCAAAAGCATCTATTCTTCGGCACTCAGGTTTCTTCACAGTCCAACTCTCACATCCATACATGACCACAGGAAAAATCATAGCCTTGACTAGACAGACCTTAGTCAGCAAAGTAATGTCTCTGCTTTTCAATATGCTATCTAGGTTGGTCATAACTTTCCTTCCAAGGAGTAAGTGTCTTTTAATTTCATGGCTGCAATCACCATCTGCAGTGATTTTGGGGCCCCCCAAAATAAAGTCTGACACTGTTTTCACTGTTTCCCCATCTACAAATGTTAGCTACTATTATTACTGCTTGGGGGGCATAGGCTAAGGGGGCGGAACTTGTTTGGAGCCTTGAATCCCCATTCTTTGAAAAATGAAGGTGTCTCATGTGGATAGACCTAGAGACTGTCACACAGAGTGAAGTAAGAAAGAGAAGAAAAAATACCGTATAATAGCGCATATACGTGGAATCTAGAAAAGTGGTATAATGATCTTATTTGCAAAGCAGAAACAGACACAGACGTAGAGAACAACTATACGGACACCAAGGGGATAAAGGAAGGCTGGGATGAATTGGGAAATTGAAATTGACATATACACACCACCATGTATAAAACAGATAACTAATATGAACCTATTGTATAGCACAGGGAACTCCACTCAATACTCTGCGGTGACCTAAATGGGAAGGAAATCCAAAAGAGAGGGGATTTATGTAAATGTATGGCTGATTCACCTTGTTGGTTCAGCGGAAACTAACAGAATATTGTAAAACAGCTATACCCCCCCAAAAAAATTAACTTAAAAATTAAGTTGTCTCAGAAATACAAGAAAAATGGAGCTCTCCAGCACCCTATTTTTCTTCCGTGGTGAAGAATACACTTGGGTCTAAATTGCCTCCATCTGCAGGTATTAGAAAGCTCCTGGATCTAACACTTATTAGATGCATCACCTTGACCAAAGTCCAAAAATCTCCACGAGGCCACCATTTCCTCCAAGGTAAAACGGAGGGAATGGCTTTCTCCTACTGTTGTGTGAAGAATAAATATGAAGAAGTACGTAGCATGCTCAGCAGGGTAACCGCACCACAACTACTACAGCCAAACGAATAAATAAATACGTTTTAAATGCATTTTTCAAGGAAGATGTCCTACAAATCCCATGAGTTACACACAAAAAGGTTGAATGAGCAGCACCCTGGGAGTGAGAGAGACAGAGGTGCTGCTCACCCACCGGGCTGGTGCATCTTTATTTTTTTACATCTCACCACCCAGGACCCAATTTTCCTAATCTTTCTCTAAGGAGTAAAAAGTCTCCTGTAAATAGTTCTGGTGTTCTCAGGTGTGCCAAAACGCCTAACTTTCTTATTGTCGCAGACAAGCAATGAGGAGATTTCTTTGTTTTGGACTTCATACCCTGCCACTTAAATTCCACACCTATCTGAAGGTGTTGAGATGGGACAGTCATTCAAAAGACGCACTTGACTTCCGTCACTGAAGACATTTAAAAGGAAGAAATGAGGGCTTCCCTGGTAGCTCAATGGTGAAGAATTTGCCTCCCAGTGCAAGAGAAATGGGTTTGATCCCTGCTCTGGGAAGATTCCACATGCCGCCGAGCAACTAAGCTCAGCAGCTCCACAACTACTGAGCCTGCACTCCAGAGGTTTTGTTGTTGTTCAGGCATCAGTCGTGTCCGACTCTTTGCAACCCCATGGACTGCAGCACCCCAGGCCTCCCTGTCCATCACCAACTCCTGGAGCTTATTCAAACTCATGTCCATTGAGTTGGTGATGCCATCCAACCATCTCATCCTCTGTCATCCCCTTCTCCTCCTACCTCCAATCTTTCCCAGCATCAGATTCTTTTCCAATGAATCAGTTCTTCACATTAGGTGGCCAAGGTATTGAAGCTTCAGCTTCAGCATCAATCCTTCCAATGAATATTCAGGGTTGATTTCTTTTAGGATGGACTGAATTGATCTCCGCGCTGTCCAAGGGACTCTCAAGAGTCTTCTCCAGCACCACAGCTTGAAAGCATGAATTCTTCAGCACTCAGCCTTCTTTATGGTCTAACTCCCACATCCGTACGTGACTACTGGAAAAACCATAGTGTTGGCTCTATGGACCTTTGTTGGCAAAGTGATGTCTCTGCTTTTTAATACGCTGTCTGCTCTAGAGCCTGGGAGCTGCAGCTACGGAAGCCCTCACTCCCTAGAGTTTGTGCTCCACGACAAGAGAAACCACCGCAATGAGATGCCCATGCACCAAAACCAGAGAGAAGTCAGCACCCATGACAACTAGAGGAAAGCCCGCAGCAAGTGACCCAGCACAGCCAAAATAAAAAAGTAAATACAATTAATTTTTTAAAAAAGGAATAACTGAAGAAATAAGAAATGCATTGTCAACCATTTCCTCCAAAGAATCAATTCATCTTCCCTAATTTGTAATGAACAGAACCTGTCCCCAGCCAGAAAATATTTTATATCCCATGCTAGGAAACTAGAGCTCAAGGAGCTGAAGGTATTCACATCTGCTGACGCAAAGGAAAAATCTGTTCTGAACCTGCCACCAAAAATAGCCACGACTTTCTCCCTTTCCGTGGTGACAAGTCTCTTTCATACCCTGATGCTTGACTTGAAGGGATTCAAAGAGAACAGCTGCAATGTCTTTGGAAAATATCACATGAAAATGTACAGTTTAGGTAGAAAGGAGAATTAAAATATGGCAAAACCAAGTGACTATCTAGTAAATTCCTTGCTGACTATAAACTCATGACATGTTTTTATTAGTGATGTTGACAGTCATGTATAGCCCCTCTCTCTTTTCATTGACCTAAAACACCCACTATTCTTTTTACTTCATTTTATTCAAGTATGGCCGATTTACAATGTTGTGTTGATTTCTACCATATAGTAAAGTGATTCAGTTATACATGTATATATACACACATATTCATATTCTTTTGCATTATGGTTTATCACAAGATATTGGAATATCATTCCCTGTGCTATGCAGCAGGACCTTGTTGTTTATCCATTCCATGGAAAACAGTTTGCATCTGCTAACCCCTAACTCCCAATTCTTCCCTCTCTCATCTCAAACACCCACCATTCTTAACTGAGTTTGTTTCGCCTAGGAAAAATATTATTTGAAAATAAAATGATCATACATTATTTATAACAGATTTTTAAAACAGACTATAGGATATTTGATAACACTATGGAGTTACGGCTAATTTATTTCAGTTAATTTCAGTTTATTTCAGTACTGTGGTTATCTTTTTACATGTCAGTCTTTTGGAGATGTGTACTGATCTACTTATGGATGAAATAATACTATGTCTGAGTTTACTTCAGAAAAATATGGGGTGGGAAGAGAAGGTAGGGATACAGATGAAACAAGATGAATCGTGAATTGGAAATGGTCGAACCTGGCTATTGGGTTTGTGTTTCTAGTCTCTCTACTTTTCTGCACATTAGAAATTGTGCAAAATGAAAGGGGAAAAGTAACCACTATATAAAGTGGTCTATGTTTTTTAAAATCTCCAATAATAGCACGCATTTTTCGGAAAATGTTCCTCCTGAGTTTGGAGAGAGGTGAAAAATATCACTACATCCTATTCTGATACAAATGACCAAACCACTGGGGCAAGAATTAGGTAACTGGGGTTCTAACCTGGGTTTTGGTAACTCAGGGGGTAAAGAATCCTCCTGTGATGCAGGAGACCTGGGTTCAGTCCCTGGGTTGGGAAGATCCCCTGGAGAAAGGAACAACTACCCACTCCAGTATTCTGGCCTTGAGAATTCCACGGGGTCGCAAAGAGTCGAACACAGCTGAGTGACTTTCACTTGCCACTTACTGGCTTTGTGACCTTAAAACAAGCCTTTTGACTCCTGCGGGCTCTGCTGCTTCATTTCGAAAGCAAATGGGTTCAACCAGAAGTTTCCCAAGGTCTCCTCCACCTATAAGATACTATGAAATATGAAGCCCACTTAAAAATAACCAGCAAAATATGTCAGACAAGAAGTTTAAAGGGCAGCTCCGGCATAGTAAATCCTAACAGCTGCTAAAACCCCATGGCACATTTGTCCAGCTACAAGAACTAAGCAGGCAACCTAAACGTTGGGAGAAAGACATTTTTCTGACATTGGCCAAAGTCTTGGCTTTCTTCCTCTTTATGCAGCCAGAATTGGGATGGAATGACGTGATAGAATTTAACTGAATCAAGTTTTGCTGAACTCTAGAAATGGTCCAGGATTAACTGATCCACTGGGAAACAGGAAAGAGTTTTATGTCTGGGAAATGCCCTGTTTTCTCTTTTATGATTGCTTAAAAAAAAAAAGGCGGGAACCCAGCACTCAGCAACCCATAAAGATGGATGTGAATGGAGAGGAAAGAGTCAAAGAACAGAAAGCTCCATACAGAAAAACCACGCCAGGCCTGACATGGATCGAGGGAATGGAGTTTCATCTCAGGGACTCGGTTTTCCAAATTCCATTTGGAAGTCCTTGTAAAGAGAGAACATTCTGGAATCTGTTTCAGAACAAACAATTCCACTGTAATTTTTCAGAACAGTGAGTCAGGTATTTATGTACATTAGATCTGAAGTTCTAATATCAGCCACTTACTCATACTTCTCAAATAGTATAGTTGGTCACAAAGCATATTACAGAACGGTACTTTAGCTGGGGCTCTTGTGACATGTAATTAATTCAGTTCTAGGTCAGTTTAAGGGCAAACCAGGCGAAACCGGTTATTTTAAAGTTGTTGGTTCAAAGTAACTTCCACTTCCCAAATGGAGATGCCTAAAGATATTTCCTCTATTAGAATTTTTTGGTCACTATTTGCGTGTGTTACAAAGCTACAAGGGTGATAGCTCACAGTCCAGTGAGAGGATGAAATCAGATGGAAAATTTTAATTGTGGTATGAAATAGGTTTGAGTGGAGATGAGAATAAAATAATTAAACATAGAACAATTACTCTTTCTGTGTACTTATGACTAAACAGCATTTTACATAGAGATTACATTGTTTTTATCAGGTTTTTAAGGCCTCCAGGTAGTAACTCATGTTGAATTCTGGTTTTCAAAGATTAACACTTTGATTTAGTCGTTTAAATGAACGTTTAAAATCTTAAAATGTGCCACGGTGATGTTCTTTCAATTCACTGACCAAGCCTTTTCTTGTTCTCCATGATTTTGTTTAAGACTTCCTCTCCCTCTTGGTGCCTGAGGTTGTACTTCTTTCCTGGACAATCTCTGAGTTTACAGGTAACCTCACCAGCAGTTGGAGCTCAGATAAGATAATTCACTTCAATCTCATTGAAGGCAGAAAGGATCTTAAAGAGGTAGGGACCACCCTACAGTGTTATTTAGCAAGTTATCACCCTCATCCTTTCCCCTGGTACGCAACCAATTAGACAAACCTAACTGCTATCTATCCAGTGGTCTAAATTTTTAAATATCCAGCCATTGTATTCCTTTGGAAATATTCCCTCCTGAAAGTCTGTACACAGATGGAAAAAAAAAAAATCACTAAATCCTATTCAGAAATATATTACCAAACAGGCAAAACTACTATCCTACAATGTTCTTTATCTGTCAGGGATAAGATGCTAAAATCTCACATTTTGGTTGTCCAAACTTTAAAATGAGAGGAAAATAGTAAAATAATGTCCAATCTTTCTGCTGTCTCTTTCACAATTTGCTAGGTCTTTTCTTCTGTATGTTTCATCTTCATAAGCATAAATGCCAAATTAATCTTAATCTGAACATTTCAGTCTCATCTTTCCCATCTTCGTGGCATCCAAACATACTTTTCCTGGTATATTTCATGTAGATAACAAAAATTACCTTTGTCTCTGATCAGGCCATGAAATTATCTTTTTAAAATTCTGACCGTATCTTTCAGTTCCTCTGCAAAATTAGCACGACGTTTTATCCTCCACATCATGTCTCTTGGCTTGTTTGGATGGTTGGCTGGCTGGCTGGTTTATGCCTGGGTACTTCAGGTTAGAATCAAGTAGTCTGATAATGGGCAAAGAAGACATTTAAAGCCGTCTGCTCCTACACGTGCACTGTATGGTCAGGGAACTGAGCTACAGAACACGTTTCCCAAGCCTGCGTAGCAAGTCGGGTGCCCAACGTGGACAAAGCCCTGGTATCTGACTTCTGAATTCAGTGTTGTCTGTACCATAACACACTATCACCTTTCCGTATCTCTCATCTCCATCCTTCCAAGTATACCTTATCCTTCTTCTGTTTATCATGTTTATTATCTCACTCCCTAAGCCTCTGATGAAGCCAGCCACACATCTAAAACAGTTCCTGCTAACCCCTCCCTCTGCAGCAGCAAACCAACTATGCCACTTGTAACTCCTACAATTGTGCCTCATTAGTTTGAGATTAATGGGTACACACTACTCTATATCCCAGGTGGCTCTAGTGGTAAAGAACCCACCTGCCAATGCAGAGGACACAAGAGACACGGGTTCCATTCCTGGATCGGGAAGATGCCCTGGAGGAGTAAACGGCTACCCACTTCAGTATTCTTGCCTGGAGAATCCCATGGACAGAGGAGCCTGATAGGAAATAGTCTATAGGGTAGCAACAGGACTGAGCAACTGAACCTGCATGTGGGTAAGTGGTCAGCGGAGGCGAGGCTGAGGCTGTCTGAGGTCACTGCAGCTAATTTATACCAACTCGCTCATACACACATATGCCCTTCAAACACTAATGACACATACAAGGTAATTTGGGAGAGACTCACGGCTCTTTATCTTTTGTAGAAACAGGCTGTGAGCACCTGAAATTGTCTGTTGTAGGTGCCAAGTCCTTTCATTACAGCAGTTATTTTTTCAATGACAGATACCACTGTGCAGATTTCATCACAGCTTACAGCTCAAAAAAAAAAAAAAAAAAACTATCAATGAGTAAAGAACAATTCCAGTGAGTGGGGCTTTGGGGCTTTCATTGTAATTCTTTGGGGGAAAGAAAAACAAAGCAAAACCAAAAAAAAAAAAAAATTTTTTTTTTGGTTTACCCCTTACGGGCTATGCTTTGTGTTCCTAATCTCAATACAAAGGTTAGGATTAAAAGCATTGGCATTAAAATTGCCTGCAGTCCCTGCTTTGAAGTCTAATAATGACAATAGCTGAAATCTTTGGCAACTTTTGAGAAGCCAGAGTCTTCTGAAATCCTTTGAAATGTTAAATACTAAATTGACGAAGTCGTTATAAAGGAAGATTTTTCACAAAAAGTGCACAATGAACATGCTTTTTAAATTCACACCCCTTCACTTTTCTTTCAACACCAAGACTGCATGTATGTTCCTGATTTTGCTATTGTCTGCAATTCGAATTTCAAATCAAAATCAGGAACCAACTTCCGAGATTGAGAGCAGGAGGCAACTGTTCAAACAGAACCATCAGTCTTTACAGGAGTATCAAATATTTCTTATTTTGGAGCTGCTCCCACTTTTTACAGAGCAAACCCTCAATGGAACATCTAAGAGAAAAACCTTTCCCAAAAGTAATTAGAAATTGTTTAAAGTCTCCAGCAAGGCCCGGCCTTGGCCCAGTTAAAGGAAAGGAGCTTGAGCTGGACTGCTCTCTAGGTGAGAAGCCTGAGCTCTCCTGGGTGCAAACTGCAGTCTTTCTGTCCCAGCAGGTGGCCTTGGAAGGCTTCCCAAGCTGCCCTGGTGCTCAGCTTCCTGTTGTAAAACACTGACCACGTGATCATCCTCATCGCAAAATACTGTTGTCAGGATTTAATGGGATAAATTATGTAAAAGAGTTAAGCAAAGTGTGGCATCAGGTAGGCGCTTAGAATTCTTCATCGAGTTTAAAAACAACCACCACAAAAATCCTTTATCCTCAACCAGAAGTTCACAGCTTCCATGTATCCCACCCCAGTGCCCACAGGATACAAAACAACATCCCAACCAAAGTGTTATAGGCCTGTTTCCTTCCTTCGATCTTCATGTATTTGAACCCATTCATTTTTTTCCATCAACGAATTAATCTGAAGACTGCATTCGTGCTCACATACTGATGACTGTTCATGTTTTCCCCCACTCCAAAATAATTTAGCAGAACTCTCCCTGAAATGATATTCTAGTCCATTGCTTCTCAAACTGTCATCTTTAGACCCGTATTAAAATGCAGATGGGGTCTAATAGTCTCCATTTCTTTGGAGCTCTCAGTTGAGGCTGATGTATTGGAACATAGACCACACTTGGAACAGCATGGGGAACAGAAATCCAAGACCATGGGATTCTGTAAGAGATTGGTATTTCTCCCAAAGATGAAAACTGGTCAAATTCAGCTCACATAGAAGGTTTTTTTTTCTTTTTCATTTTTAATCCTTGAATATTTTTAATAGTGGAGAAATTTTTACAGATTTACAGCATCCAAAGAAACCCTGAAGATAATGTAAAAAATTAATAAACAGAAACCTCAATCAAATAGAGTTGGGAGACCAGAAGGGGGCACTCTCACATCCTGTGATGTCAGCAGAGCCCTACAGGAAAAAGGAAGATGTCTCTTCTTTCCCAGCGAGGACCCAGCCAATGAAAAGCGAGGGGCCCTTTGTTTACCACAGCCCCCCAGCTTCCATTTCCCCTCTCTTATAAAAGAGTTCTCCTTCTCTTGCTGCGTGGGGACTTCCCCGTGGCTCTCCGTGGTTGCCGACCCGAGTTGCATTTGTGTGCTGACCCCAAATAAACCCATCTTCACTGAAGGGCATCTGGCCCTCTATTTGTCTCAGGTCAACACTAGCATAGCCCAGGGCCTTTATTCCTGAACGGAGCTGAGCCCTGGCCCTGTGGATGGAGCCCATGGCTCCAGGGCCCTTCCCCCTCCTCTGTCCCCCCCACGTCTGTCCCCCTAACGTCAGTGGCTGTGCATCACAGTGCACGCACCACTGGAAACTTCTTTCACACTGAGATCTGGTTCTCCATTCCCAGGTCACAGTGCTACCTGGAGGGCCACGTGTGTCAAGACGTTGACCCACCTCACTCATTCACGGCACCTACCTGGCAACCCCTCCCATCGGCAGACAAGTGAGAGAGAGGGCCCACATGGCTTAGGCCACAGCCGGGCGGCAGTTGGGTGGGGACAGGGCCCCTGCTGGGCAGGCTGCCCTAGGGATGGCCTCCGTCCTGGTGGGGGCCTTTTCAGTTCAGTTCAGTCGCTCAGTCGTGTCCGACTCTTTGCGACCCCATGAATCGCAGCACGCCTGTCCTNAATGGCAAGCCACTTCAGTATTCTTGCCTTGAGAACCCCATGAACAGTATGAACAGTATGAAAAGGCATTTCTGATAGTATCGGTTAATACATGATTAATCGCACTACTTTTATTTATAAAGCATCCAAACATTAGACATCTATAAGATATTTCTTTACCATCAAGAGAATATATTCCAGAATTAATTTTAAAGTTTGCTTTTACTGTGCTTATGTTTTCTAATTGAGAAGTCTGCTCTTTAAGCATCTTTAAATCACAGAACTAATCAAATAGAAATCAAGAGGAAACCAATCATCGATCTCACAGATTTGTTAAAACTTTGTATAAAACTGTTATTAATCTAAGAATGGAAAAAGCAGAATTAGTAATCAACAAGTGGCTATTTGAAAAAATCTAGTTAATAGTAAAATACCTGGGTTAGGGTGGTGAGGAAGATTAAAATGAATGGCAGACCAAGTTTGCTTCTTTTACTTGAAACAACTGCAGTATATTGGGTTGTCCTAATCTGGGACTATGTAACTGCCAATCTCATGTTTCTAGCTTTACTATGAGAGTGAATTTTTTTAGGTACAAGTGTAGAAAGAAACTAGAAAGTTCCAAAGTGCAATTTCCTTCCTCCCTTTCCCCAACAACAAAAAAAAAAAAATGAGAAATACCTAACCAACAGATCTGATGGTTCCAAAAGGGGCAATTTCTATTTTGAAACCCAGTTCAAGTGAGAACATTCCAAATTAGAATTCTGTGAGACACTGAAAGTTATGGCATGAAATATAGAAGAATAAATTTCTAATGCACCATAAAATGTACTCCTCAAAACAAAAGAGATAACGGGAGCCCAGTAAAAAAAAAAAAAATGAGAAATACCTAACCAACAGATCTGATGGTTCCAAAAGGGGCAATTTCTATTTTGAAACCCAGTTCGAGTGAGAACATTCCAAATTAGAATTCTGTGAGACACTGAAAGTTATGGCATGAAATATAGAAGAATAAATTTCTAATGCACCATAAAATGTACTCCTCAAAACAAAAGAGATAACGGGAGCCCAGAGCATTTAATGGATAAAATATATAATCAAATGAAACAGGAACATGTTCCAAGCTGAAAAGCAGCAATACTACTATTCTCACATAATTGTACAGTAGTTATAACCCAGTAAAATCAGGTTTAAAAACACTTAAATATGTATAAATCTACATATACATATATACATGTAGAAATAACATATGTAGTACCTGAAATATATTGTATTCATATAGTAAAGAATCACTTTAAAATTTCAAAAATATTCTTTTAAGTTTTGAAAAATACACAGTGAAAACATCAATTTTCTTTGCAAAACTTAACTCTGGAAACAAAGATTATTCAAATGCTTCTCCAATAATTTGTTTACCTTAAATATAATCAAATATCTGAAACAGAAGACAAATGTTCACGAAAACAGACATGTATAATCCATACATATATATATATATATTAATAGGCACATAAGTGATAAATATAATTAATATATAATACACATAAAAAACTTACTATATAGCATTACATCCTGATAAACCCACTGCTAACTGAAAATATAATAAATTGCAAACACTTATACTACACCCAGGGTTTCCCTGGTTGCTCAGATGGTAATGAATCTGCCTGTGGGGGGCTGGGGTTCAACTCCTTGGTCTGGAAGATCTCCTGGAGATGAGAATGGCTACTCACTCCAGGATTCTTGCCTGGAGAATGCCATGGACAGAGGAGCCTGGTGGGCTACAGTCCATGGGTTCACAAAGAGTCAGACATGACTGAGCCACTGACACTAATGATAGTATACCCACAATCTACCAACCATCATAGTTTAGCAGAGTGTACCTTCAGCATACTCAGAACACTCACATTAGCCTACAGTGGGCAAAATCAACTAATACAAGCCTATTTTATAACCTATTGAACATCTCATTTGTTTTATGAACACTACTGAATGTGAAAAACAGAATGGTTGTAAAGTGTGTCAGTTGTGATGCATGGCTGACTGGGAGCAGAAGCTAGCTGCTGCTGCTGAGCATCACCAGAAAGCATCAAGCTGCATATTGCAAGCCTGGGAAAAGATCAAAATTCAAAAAATATTTTTTCCACTAAGTGAGTATCACTTTTGCACCATCGTAATTCTGAAGAATCGTTAAATTGAACCATTATAAATTGGGGAATGTCTATATGTATAGTTTCTGTATAATATTTGCATATACATGTATGCACATGTATATTTAAAACAGGAATTTTTCACTGTGTGCAACACATCATCTGAAGATCAGATTATACACAAAATCTATGCATCAAGCCTTTGGTGACTAGCTAATGAATTCAGCATTCAAACAGGGATTTAAAATATTGGTTTAGGAAGTAAGGACAAACTTTAAAAAATGTCTTATACTTTTTACTTACAAGAATAAGGCTCAGTTCAGTTCAGTCGCTCAGTCGTGTCCATCTCTTTGTGACCCCATGAATCGCAGCACGCCAAGCCTCCCTGTCCATCACCAACTCCCAGAGTTCACTCAGATTCACGTCCATCGAGTCAGTGATACCATCCAGCCATCTCATCCTCTGTCGTCCCCTTCTCCTCCTGCCCCCAATCCCTCCCAGCATCAAAGTCTTTTCCAATGAGTCAACTCTTTGCATGAGGTGGCCAAAGTAATGGAGTTTCAGCTTTAGCATCATTCCTTCCAAAGAAATCCCAGGGTTGATCTCCTTCAGAATGGACTGGTTGGATCTCCTTGCAGTCCAAGGAACTCTAAAGAGTCTTCTCCAACACCACAGTTCAAAAGCATCAATTCTTTGGCACTCAGCCTTCTTCACAGTCCAACTTTCACAGTCATACATGAATACTGGAAAAACCATAGCCTTGACTAGACGGACTTTAGTCAGCAATGTAATGTCTCTGCTTTTGAATATGCTATCTAGGTCGGTCATAACTTTTCTTCCAAGGAGTAAGCGTCATTTAATTTCATGGCTGCAGTCACCATCTGTAGTGATTTTGGAGCCCCCCAAAATAAAGTCTGACCCTGTTTCCACTGTTTCCCCATCTATTTCCCATGAAGTGATGGGACCAGATGCCATGATCTTCGTTTTCTGAATGTTGAGCTTTAAGCCAACCTTTTCACTCTCCTCTTTCACTTTCATCAAGAGGCTTTTTAGCTCCTCTTCACTTTCTGCCATAAGGGTGGTGTCATCTGTCCACAGAAATTCTTCAGGAAAGAATACTGGAGTGGGTGGGTTGACATTTCTTACTCCAGGAGTTTTTCCTGACCCAGGGATTGAACTCGTGTTTCCTGATTTGGCAGGTGGATTCTTTACCACTGTGCCACTTGAGAAGCCACAAATCATGTGTACCTAACCCTATTCTGAAGAACCCACCCACCCACTCCAGTATTCTTGCCTGGAGAATTTCCATGGACAGAGGAGCCTGGTGGGCTACAGTCCATGGGGTCACAAAGAGCTGGACACACTGAGCATGCACGCATGCACATGCTCACATGCACAACACACACAGGATTAGACTCTACCAATAGAAATAAATTACTGCCAATTTGGCAAGAGCTATTTATCACCACAAAATCCTCACTTGTTGAACAACTACAGCTCATATATTAAATGGAAGGTTTTAGGCACTTTTTGTACTTGTTTGCTTAAACCAAAATGGTTCATATAAAAGTTATATAAAAATATAAAATTATGTGCTTTTTAAGCTAAACAAAATTGTTATCACCCTAAAGCATGTCTGTGTCCTAAAAGTATAGTTGTTATAGGCAGGTGTTTCTGGTACTAGTTTTCATATTGAGGCTTTATTTTTTTATTTCTGTTTAAAGGTGTTGCTAGTGATTGAATCTACTCAGGAGCACATAGTAATGAACAGTACTCCATTAAAATTCTTACATGTACGCTCTAAATTCTTTGAGATTCAGTAAAATAGAAAGATACCATATACCAAGATTTCTTTGTATATGATGTACAGTAGAGTTACAGATTAATTTTCCTTTTTGGACAACTTAATGATATTGATTAACATTTAAAAAAAACTTCAATAGTTACACATTTTTAAAAAAAGGTTGGGGTACAAGGCAGATAGTGGGATTATCTTCAAAGGCTTTTGTTAGATGAAGTGCATGTTAACAAGATGTTAGTTGCCCTCTCTCCAGAGTTTCAACACTGTATTACAAAAAAATTAAATTGTCAACTATTGCTTTTAAGACAGAGAACAATTCCCACTTTCTATAACATTAGCTTCTGAAATCAACACCCATATTCCACAACCTTGATATCATGTCTGATCGTGAGTCAGTGAAAAGAGTGACTAGACATATGGTACAATTCAGAAAGCAAGTAAGATGCCAACTGAGTTTTCCCAACTCATCCAATCAACTACTTACAGAATTAAAAATAGAAGCTAAGTCTAATTCCCACAGCTTCTGCCAGATCAGAGCTTGACAACTTTGCATTGCAATAGCTCCAACCTCTCCTGCCACTCACATTACCTTTATTGAGCACCTTCCCATGAAGTTCAGTCATTTCAAGGCTTGGTTTAAATAGAGAGAAGTAGGAAGAGGTTCACAAAGTTGGGGGAACAATTGTGGTAATGAGATCTCATTGTAAATTGCTCAGAAAAATTAAAAAGATAAAAGATTCTTCTTTATGTTACCTTCTTTAATCTTCATGACAATCTTATGTTTTCCTGTTTAAATGTCAAGAAACAACTCACAGTGGTTAAGTAACTTACCCTAAGTCATAAAGATAGAAAACAGTAGGGATATGATTCAAACTCGGTAGGGTTCAAGGTCCAAATTCACTTCCTGAAAGACACGATTGGGATATAAATGGTAGCCCAAACTCCCCACAATAAATAAAAAAATAAAGAGAGAAAGGGAAGAGGAGGGCCTAGTAGCAAACTTTGAAGATAATGTTTAGAACTTTTTGATTGATCTTAAAAGTGACCAAAATCTAGCTGTCTGAGAGTTTCAAGAATAAAATTGTTATTAAATTAGACAAACAAAAAGCTCTTTTATTTACACTCACACACTTTGAAATCAACCAGATTGCTTTCCTTCCATTAATGCTATACTGCCCTTTTCTTTCATTTTCCATTTCATTTATTAAGAGGTAATTCAAACACAAGTATTTTACCTGAACAGTTTATTGGTTTTTTTTTTTTACTATGACCAAGATGCCAATCTTCCTCCCCTTATTAAATGGACTTTTTAATATCAGTTTATTTTAGTGTTAGATTTTAATTTCTGTAGTGAAATAGTGACTTCACAAATACGGAAATCTTTAAAATGTGACTGGCTTTAAATCTGAATTTGGATTTGGTGAGTCTGATGGATTATTCTCAGTAACTACTGGGCACAACCAATTCAAATTCAACATTATTTCTGCAAGTCCCAGAAGCATTAAATTTTTTGTGAATGGAGAGACAGCATTAGCACCCTGGTTGTTTTCACTACACTTTGATTACCAGAGAACCCAAGTGTGAAACCTCGTGGAGAGAACTGTATAAAATGGCCTAAAGACATCACTGACTTCTATTTATTCACATTTGCAGTATACAACAGAAGGAACAAAGCAGGCTGTGCTGCTGTTACTATTGCAGTGACCAAGAATCCTCAGTCTCACACTCATCGCAGTCCATTAAGATATGGGCTTGTTGATTACCTAGGCCAGCGTTAGAATGCTTGTTTTATGTCTGTTTTTTAATGAGCGCTTGAATAGACAGCACTAAGGACAAAAGTACATAGGGGAAATGTTTGTTAATAGGTTCCTCCATCCCAATCAACTAAAGAAACAGTATACTTTAAATATTGCTGTGAAATGTCTAGGGTGTGTCTGCCTGTATTCTTGCAACCCTTCACCTTTAGGTAGCTTTTCAAAAATATGTTATAACTTGTTGCTTCATCCTTGTCCTTTTAGCATGTTAATGTCTAATTAAGTAAAGCATGATGCAATCCCCAGCAAGCTCTCAGTTTCTCTTTTCTGGGACAATGCAAATCAAGACAGCCTTCTTCTAACGAAGGTAGTTAAAAGTTTTGCCAATTGTGTTCACACTTCAGATATTCCAACATTATGTAGTTTAGCTTAAATAAAACACTCGCAGCATCTTTGGGATTTTATTATTTTGTTTCAAAATAAAGTTTAAAAGATACGCTAAAGAGAAACTAAGAAAAAAACAACAAAAGATATACCATAAGCAGGTACTTAAATATGAAATAAGGTAGTTTTAGATTAAAAACTCATCTTTTTATTTTTAAAATTAATCTAATTAAAATCTTAGATTTAACTTAAAATTGGCTAAAATGGTAAACTCTATGTTATGAGACATTTTACCAAAATAAAAATAAACTATAAAATAAAGTAAAAATTTACCTCATATTAGGTATATTATGAAGTTTCCATTTATTTTAGGAACTAATACAGCTATTATCATATTTTGGGACATATAAAGACAGCAAAGTTTCAATAATTTGGCCATCTGATGCAAAGAGCCGACTCATTTGAAAAGACACTGATGCTGGGAAAGATTGAAGGCAGGAGGAGAAGGGGATGACAAAGGACAAGATGGTTGGATGACATCACCGATTCAATGGACATGAGCTTGAGCAAGCTCTGGGAGATGGTGGAGGACAGGGAAGCCTGGCGTGCTGCAGTCCCTGGGTCGTAAAGAGTCGGCTGGACACGACTAAGTGACTGAACAGCAACAAAGAAGGCAACAGTTTAAGTAGTCTTCCTTTGAGTTCCTTCTCTCCATCTTTCCGTCTCTCTCTGTTGTTTCTAGGTTAATGGTCTTCTCACACTTGTCTTTGAATACTAGCATCAGTAGGAAGCAGTTAGCTCGCACCGGTTTCCTTAAGTATCAGCTAAAAATCTTAATGTACTTTTATACTGGTAATTGTTTTAGAGCCTGAGGGGGATGTAATTTCTTGGCAAAGTGAAGTGAAGTTGCTCAGTCGTGTCCGACTCTTTGCGACCCCATGGACTGTAGCCTATCAGGCTCTTCTGTCCATAGGATTTTCCAGGCAAAAGTGCTGGAGTGGACTGCCATTTCCTCCTCCAGGGGATCTTCCCGACCCAGGAATCAAACCCGGGTCTCCCACATTGCAGGCAGACGCTTTACCATCTGAGCCACCAGGGAAGCAAATATATTACTGTAGATAGCATTATTAGAAAGAAATACTAACTTTCAGACAGAAATACATCCATCTTAAGGAAACTGGATATATTTCAGAGTAGACTACACCACTCAATTGCTGGCAATGCTCTTCCACATATTTGGCAGTATAGTACTCCAAGTCTGAGAGCTGTTTCTTTTTTGTAAAAAATGATTTTGATTGGAAAATCCTAAATAAATCATTTGGAATGTATAACATTTAGAGCTCCTTCTGGGATTCCTTTTCTATGAATCAAGGTTCTTTGACTCACTATCCTCCTTGGCACTTGCTTCCCAGTCTTCTCAGCTGCCTTTGTGCCAATGCTGCTGAAGAGTTGCGATTTCAGGTCCTAAAGCTGGGATAACAGTAAAAGGAGAACCTCATCTTAAGTACCAGATATATCATATCGTGAAAGTAAGCCCAGAGTGTGGTGGCATCACCAAGGTCATTCCTGGCTCTACTTGCCCTCACAGGAAGAACAACCAATACTTATTTGGAAACAGGACACTAGTTTAGAGAATCCTAGAACACAGAGGTAAGGCTGAAGCACCTTTGCACCACAGAGTCCAAGACACACTGTATTAGACTACATCGTTCCTCCCCTAGGCCAGCGGAGCACCACTGAAGGTCTGGTTCTTCCAGTAGGAGAAGAGAACTGGGGAACTGCCAGCACTGCCCCTAGCAGTGGGGTAGCTTTGTGGAAGCCACTACTTTGATCTGCTCCACGGGGTTTGCAGGGGAATCTGCAGGGCTTGACCACTGAAAGTTGGACTGTGATGAGGGGGTAAGGGGCAGGCAACAGCTAGCACATGGATTGTGACAGACAGAATTCATACCTGCAGTGCCCAAGTAATGATCACAACTAGTGTCTTTGTTCATCTATAGAGCCAGGTTAGGGTGCACTACAGATCCACCTGATTTTCATATAGCCCTAGAGCCTGGTTTGCCTACCCCCAGGGAAAGAGCACAGTCACAGCCTACCAAGGTGGAGAGTGTCTTCCGGCCATCTGAACAAAAGGGCTGGCAATAAATCCTTGAAGCTGTGTGGCCCAATGGCACTCTAACCAAGAGGCAGGCAGACACCCCCAAAGCAAAGAGTACCAGGTGTGGAGGGTTCCTATACTATACTTGGGCAGGAAGATTAATTCTTAGCCAACGTTGAGAGTAGCTCCCAGCTCCTCCCAACTGGGGAGCCTGTTTGAGAAATTAAGGGTAGCTGGAGTGGCCCTTCCCCAGTTCACCCATCCCTTCATCCCCACTCTATGAAGAGAGTCTTCCTGCCCCGAATGACTAGAAGGGTTGGTGACAACTCCTAGAAATTGTGTGCCTCAGCAGTGAGCAAGCCTAGAGAAGGCACAGCTGATACTTTGCAAAGAAAAGCCAGTGGCCTTGTTCAGTCAGAAAACCTGAAGCGTGGGTCAGGTTGAATTAAGACAACAAAAGAGCTTGACTGGCTTTAAAGTTGCTTCTCCTGCTGCTGTGCCTGGGTAGGGAATTTAATTCATAGCGCTACTCATCACTGGAAAAAAAAACTTCAGTCTGACCAACCAGGAGTCTAACCAGAACACATGGGAAGCTGTATAGCCCATTCAACAGCCCAAGATACAATGGCACTTGACCCCCATCTGCAGAGCAAAACCAGTGTCTTCACCTGACCAGGGAATTCAGTGCACACTCTGGCCTGACTTCGGTCCCCAAACAGTGAACTATATATATAGGTTGTGTGTGCTGTCCTGGTGTCCTGCCAATAAACTAATTCATAGCCCCATATACTACTGAATATAATTACCAGTAAAGTCTGGAGGAGGAGCCAAATTAATCAAGTAGCCAGATACCAATGTAAGGAATAAAGGATCACAAAAAATTAAGCAAATGTGACACCACCAAAGGAAACTAATAAAGCTCCATTAAATGACCTTAAAAAAGTAAAGATCTAGGAACTGTCAAANAAGACTTAAGACTCCCTTTGCATTCAAAATGAAGAGACAGCTTCTGAAAAACAAGTTAACACTGTAAAAATCCAAGGAGAAACATTCACAGCTGAGGCACGAATCTCAGGACGCGATGTTCTTAAATTTTTAGGTCTTCACGTTGATTCCAGGGTTTTCAAGAGTCTTCAAACTTTCACACACAAAAAAGCAAATAGCAGAACCGCAAAGATGACTGACTAATCTCAATAAGCAGATCTGAATTCCAAAGTGTCAGATACACAGATATTGAAAGGGAGAAAACACAGAATTTAAAAAAAGTATAAAAACAAGCAGATGGTCAATGAGCTGAGGACCACAGACATCATTTTATGTGGGCTGGTCTTGTTTGTTTACTCACCTTTGGCAAAAGCAGTCCCCTTACCCTAGCAACAGCTATATCATATGCTTCTTAGGTCACAACATACCCAGCTTCTAATTTTAAAAACCACCACTCTAAAATCTACAAGAGGCCCAGGGCCCTTCTGTTATTAATGTTAAATATGCCTTTCAGGTCTCTGACACATAGCTTTTGTATTTCTTTCTTATATTTAAATTTTTGGAATACACTTGTGGGTTTTTTTTTTAAGAACATATAATGTTTATACATATTCTGGAATCCGACGATTACTTTGCCTTTGGGGTTTATATTTCTGTATAAGCCTAAACTGAAGATGTTTCTAGTAAATAAGCCATCTTGAGCAAGATCCGAAGGGCTCCCCTTAATAACATGCTCTCTTTGTTTAAGTTCTTGTTCACCCATATAATAGGGTTTTTTATGCTGTAACCCTTTGTATTGCATTATTGCATTCAGATACAAGGTTCAAATGCTCATCCTTCTGAAAGTAACTAACATGGATACATAAGCTCCACTATCTCTCCATTATAAACCCCTATTCCTGTAGTAAATTACAGCTGTTCGCTTTTTTTTCTTTCTTTCTTTTTTTTTTTTGTATTGAATGTTTCATAAGAAGAGCTCACGGTCTGTCAGAGAAATTTTCCAAACGATAACTTATTACATAAGGAATTCATTTTTTCCCCTAAAAAGAACTGGGCCTGAGGTGGTAGTTACAAGGCAGACTAATCGCAAGCAGATGTAAAAATACTTGCACAAAGTAAAAAAATAATAATAAAATAAACTTCGTATGTTTCACTCCTTTAAAAAAAGTCAGATATGGCAGGCAGTAAGTTGGCCCCTGATTGTCATTAATTGCCATTATTATGTGCTGCTGATGGCTCCTAATGGCACTATTTTTCTGAGCAAGGGTTTTCGATTATTTTTCTGGCACAAAAACCTGTTCACACGTACCACAATATTCTTACATCAAAACTGAAGTGACTGGGAGATTAAAAGCAATTAGCGTAATTTTACTCACTGGCATGAGTCCGGAAAGTAGATCAGGACACATATTTTTCAAGGTTCAAAAACTTTTTCAAGTTTAGCAATTTGAAAAAAAAAAAAAGAGCAGGAAACGCCTATCAGAGGCACTAAAAAAAGACATGCCCTCTGAAAGGCAGCCAAGAAGAGGGCAAAGAATTCCTATGCCCTGCAGGGATTTCAGAGTCCTTAAAGGGAGAAAGACAGCTGAGAAAGAAAATAAAACAAAACCCCCAAGACCGTGGGCACACCTGGGGCGAAGACCTGGCCCCAAAGAGTTCCCGTGTCAGGGCGACGTGTGGCTAAAATTGTTTTCAGTCTCTCTGTCTCTTTGCAACCCTACGGACTTAGCCCGCTGGGCTCCTCTGTCCGTGGGATTCTCTAGGTAAGAACACTGGAGTGGGTTCCCATGCCCTTCTCCAGGGGATCTTCCCAACCCAGCAATCTCTTCTTAAAACCCAGTTAGGAACCGGTGCCTGCTCCGCAGCATAACAATCGCTGTGGCCTCCTTTTAGGGAAGACAGAGAAGGAACCAGAGAAATAGAAAGCTCATAAATAACCTGAGGCCTCATAAATAACTAAGCATGAAACACACCACATGAAACCAGTATCTGCGTGACATCTAGGTCTGAAGTTTAACTTTCAAGATAGAATCATGGAACCTTTCAAGCAAGAACGTTTTTACATTCGGGAAACTCCGTGAATGTGGGCTTGCCAGGGGAAGAATAGCTGGAATTAATAAAAACTGTGAAATAAAGAATCTTTTATATAATATTATAAATCATCTATACTTCAATAAAAGAAGCAAAGTGCTGTTAAATTTTTTTTTAAAGAATCTTCCCAGAAAGTACACTTTTATATTTTTTAAGAATAAAGTTCCATCCACAAACAAGGTCCTGTGAACAAGCAACTCCACTCTTAATGTTGTAACAATGGAAACTCCCCCTGCTCAATGTAATGAAATTATGAAATTCATAATTATGATGTTGAAAGACTTAGCATGTTAGAAATCCCATGAAGATCATAATCGTATGATACATGACTATTCAAAGAAAGACTCTTAAACCTCTCAAGATTCTTCTTATTAAACAGTTTACTGTCACTCTCATAAATCAAATATGTACACAGGTGTTCTTTGACTTAAAATTTTACAAACTGCAATCCGCTGTAGAAGGCATTGTCCCAAGAAACATGTTATAAATGATAATGCACATCAGAGCCCAGAGTACAAAAAGCCAACGTGGTCCCTCATACAGGTGAAATTACTTAATATTATGAGAGTATTAATGTACCACTTTGGTGAACCAGCCCATCAAAGGCACCTTAATCATACTATGGTTCTAGCTGTCTAGTTCTAGTACATTCTATAAAATAGCACACAGTTTGGAGATACTAGTACTCTGATATCACAGCTGCATGAAGAATGAAATTGGGTGGGTAGTTCAGTCTAAAAATGTATTCACTACTTTAAAAAATTCTTTCCTTTGCAAATGAGTGCTGAGCTGCTCAAAATCAATTCATAAACAAATGTTGGTGAAGATTTCCATATCACATTTTGGATTGTCTGTTTAAAAGTTGTCCTCTGTTAATCAAAGGCCATTCCTTGGTCCAGCCATAATAATGCCTGAAATAAATACATCACAACATCATACACACACACACAGAGCAAGGAAAAGCAAACCATCTTTAGGATTCCTTTAGGCTGAGGAACGATTTTTAAATAGCTTATCAATGTTTTTCAAGTAGAGGAAAACTTCCAGAGAATGGTCTCTTAAGCTGCTAAGTCGCTTCAGTCGTGTCTGACTCTGTGTGACCCCAGAGACGGCAGCCCACCAGGCTCCCCCATCCCTGGGATTCTCCAGGCAAGAGTACTGGAGTGGGTTGCCATTTCCTTCTCCAATGCATGAAAGTGAAAAGTGAAAGTGAAGTCGCTCAGTCGTGTCCGACTCCTAGCGACCCCTGGACTGCAGCCTACCAGGCTCCTCTATCCATGGGATTTTCCAGGTAAGAGTACTGGAGTGGGATGCCATTGCCTTCTCCAGAATGGTCTCTTAAGTAGCTTTAAATAGTCACCAACTGTTTCTATTTATACAATTATATAATCTAATAAGCCTTTTCACAAATTCTGAAAATAACTCTAGTCCAACTTTTGCCCAATTAATCATAAAATTTGAAATTAGTAAAGCCAAAATGAATAAAGATTGATTCTGAGTTAACAAATTAACGATGTGATAAATGACCACTCTAAGTATTCTGATAGTTACACCAAATTCCATCTCTATTGATTTAATCTAAGGAATGACAACATTTCCTATTTTCAAACTATGTAATCATGTGGTATATAGATTCAGTAATACAAATTACCTCCGATGATGAAAATATAACTTAGCAAGTTGAAAAGGTGATAATTATAGCTTTTAACCTTCATGGGATTCCTATGGCTACAGTAAAAAAAAGAGCTTAGAAATAACTTAGGAACATCTGTCTCTACCCATCAATCTATATGCGCCATTGATACCAGACATGGTTTTGGAATAGCTTTCAAAGATAGTTTCTAGCCACCTTTAATTACTTTGACTGCATTTTAAGTAGTAGGTTCTATTTTTTTCTTGTCTGTTTTCTTTCCTTTTGGTGGCGAAACTGTTGTAAGATAACAGAAGAACAGGTTTTCCGTTTGTCATAGGCACTAAAAACAGCCTGCATCCCATAGTGCCGGTAAACTTTAATTTCACTAACCAGAACCTTCGCATCACACATAAAAACATAACCAGTGTCTTTTGGTTGTTTAAAGTTATACAAAATCATCTGAATTTCTGAGAGCTACATTCTCATCTGTTACCGTGAGGTATAATACCAAAGTCAAATGAACTTGGGGAAATCCCAAAACCTCAAGTAAATCCCAAAGATTCAAGAGTATTCACTGTATCATATAAAAGACATTTTCATGGACAAGAGGAGAGAAGGGGGGAAAAGGCTTACTTTTAATAAAAGGATTTCTCTTTTTAATAAAAGGGTTTACTCTTAACAAGTTGTATGTGCCTGAGAAATCGCTTCAGTCGTGTCCAACTCTTTGTGACCCCACAGACTGTAGCCCGCCAGGCTCCTCTGTCCATGGGATTCTCCAGGCAAGAGTACTGGAGTGGGTTGCCATGCCCTTCTCCAGGGGATCGTCCCGACCCAGGGATCCAACCCATGTCTCCTGCACTGGCAGGCAGGTTCTTTACCACTGGAGCCACCTGGGAAGCCTGACAAAAGGGTTTACTCTTAATTAAGGCAGAAAATTCAGTTAAGCCAGGTACCTTATTCCCACTGTTTGGAGGTTTTGCTACATTCCATAAGGTCTTGAACTGGAGGGAAAGGTTAGCATTGCTGCATCCAGGAGAGAAACTGGGCGTGTGAATCCTTCCCGGGCATCAGGAACTCGGTGCTCCTGGGTACACCTTCCCCCAGTGTAATTATCCATCCCTTGTTCCCCTGAACTTTTCCTGCGCACCTGGGCCACCTTCACCTCACGGATGACCTTCGTCTTTGCAGAAGGTTCTGCCACCTCATCAGCCCACCTGGACACCCTAGTAAGATTCAGACCTGTCTTTCATCATCCAACCCATAGGTCCAGGAAGGACTTAACAGCCACGGCTATTGCAGATTCTGGTGTCTTCTCTAAAAACGTCACTACACTTGACTAGCAAAACAGCTTCTGTGATTCACTGGCCTGATGTCCAAATGTTTTCTTAACATTTCACCTCAGATGCCACTTCAAGATTGCAGCCATGGAGAGAGAGAGAATGCTAAAAGAGAGGCCTTCGGGTAAACACAAAATTGCCAAGCAAGAATCCTCGGCATGAGGTACATGCCAATGTTTGAGAGGCATATTAATTTCATGTCCTAGCCTACAGATTGCAAACAACACGAATGGAAAGCTGAAGGAGTTCTGACTCCTCTGTCTGCCTCCCCACCGCTCTGTGGGTGCTCCAGCGACACATGGTGATAAATTGCTTCCCCGTCTGCTACGCTCTATGGGTCTGTGAGATATCCAGAAAAGTGAAAGTGAATTCGCTCAATCATGTCCGACTCTTTGCAACCCATGGCCTGCAGCCTACCAGGCTCCTCAGTCCATGAAATTTTCCAGGCAAGAGTACTGGAGTGGGTTGCCATTTCCTTCTCCAGGGTGAGATATCCAGAGAAGAGGCTATTTCCCTCTGTATCTCCTGAGCTCAGCACAAAACTTGGACCAGCAAAGGGGCCCAGTGATCATCAATGGCGTCAAAGCAAAGGCAGAAGCCAAGCATTAACGACATGAGAGACAAGAGCCTGGGTGGGAGACACACCCCAGGTTCTTAAAGGAAAATCTGCTCTCCTGATGACAAAGGACAGATACTGGCCAGTCCCACTGCAAAGCAGGATCTTGGTTGGCTGAGCCACTGTTCTGAGCCCGTGACCATTTATATACCTTTAATGATTATCTGATCAAGAAAGCTCATTTGGCGACACTGCCCTCAGGACCCCTGTCCAAAAAGTGACATGGATGCTGGTCACTCACCATGTTGACCTTTGCTCCCTGGGCTCTTGGGCTTAATAAGTTCTATCTTTCACCCTCTCTTCCTGTATTGTATTTTTGAAATTGCTCTTTAAACCCTCAGTTGAGAGTCTCGGTAGGTTTTAAAGGCAAGCCGGGAGATTCAGAATCAATCAGGATCTTCGCGGAATTTCCTAAAGTGTTATCAGGAAATGAAAATGGAGGTTTAGAAAAAAAACTGCTTTCCAAAAGCTTGAGGGATGTGCCCATGGTGTGTGTATGGAATGAATACATTCCTATCTTGATTTACTCTAAAATCAACCAAATTGTTTATAGGCAGCTATAGAGTTGAAACACAGTGTAGTCATTGAATCCTTGACACATAAAACAGCCCCCACTCATGGAAGAAAAGAACTAACAGCAAAAGACAGCTTTTCTTTCTTTCCTTTAATTTGCATCACAGATAGCAAATATGAGGATGAATTGCTTCAAATCTAGACATTGTTGGTTTACAAAATAAAATACAGTTATCATTTCATATACCTAAAATAGACTTATATTACCTGCCCCCAACTATCTATAAGCTAATATGCTATACCCTTTCAAGTGAGTGCAGAGTCTCAGTCGATCAAGACTACAATAAAATAAAATCTAATTTACAACCAAATTGGCAGTCCAAATATACTAGTCATAAGAAAACAAACTTCAAAGACTTCTACTGACAACCAGAAAGTCCAGGTGATTAAATGCTTCAGTGCAGTTCAGTTCAGTCACTCAGTCGTGTCCGACTCTTTGCAACCCCATGAATTGCAGCACGCCAGGCCTCCCTGTCCATCATCAAACTCCCGGAGTTCACTCAGACTCACGTCCATCGAGTCAGTGATGCCATCCAGCCATCTCATCCTCGGTCGTCCCCTTCTCCTCCTGCCCCCAATCCCTCCCAGCATCAGAGTCTTTTCCA
>SJYX01013164.1:172618-218065 GCA_006410675.1 Oreotragus oreotragus
TGATCCACACAGTCAAAGGCTTTGGCATAGTCAAGAAAGCAGAAATAGATGTTTTTCTGGAACTCTCTTGCTTTTTCCATGATCCAGCGGATGTTGGCAATTTGATCTCTGGTTCCTCTGCCTGTTCTAAAACCAGCTTGAACATCAGGGAGTTCACGGTTCACATATTGCTGAAGCCTGGCTTGGAGAATTTTTAGTATTACTTTACTAGCATGTGAGATGAGTGCAACTGTGCGGTAGTTTGAGCATTCTTTGGCATTGCCTTTCTTTGGGATTGGAATGAAAAGTGACCTTTTCCAGGCCTGTGGCCATTGCTGAGTTTTCCAAATTTGTTGACATATTGAGTGCAGCACTTTGACAGCATCACCTTTCAGGATTTGAAATAGCTCAACTGGAATTCCATCACCTCCACTAGCTTTGTTCATAGTGATGCTTTCTAAGGCCCACTTGACTTCACATTCCAGGATGTCTGGCGCTAGATGAATGATCACACCATTGTGATTATCCGGGTCATGAAGATCTTTTTTGTACAGTTCTTCGGTGTATTCTTGCCACATCTTCTTAATATCTTTTGCTTCTGTTAGGTCCGTACCATTTCTGCCCTTTATTGAGCCCATCTTTGCATGAAATGTTCCCTTGGTATCTCTAATCTATTTGAAGAGATCTCTAGTCTTTCCCATTCTGTTGTTTTCCTCCATTTCTTTGCATTGATCGCTGAAGAAGGCTTTCTTATCTCTTCTTGCTCTTCTTTGGAACTCTGCATTCCGATGCTTATATCTTTCCTTTTCTCCTTTGTTTTTCGCTTCTCTTCTTTTCACAGCTATCTCTAAGGCCTCTCCAGACAGCCATTTTGCTTTTTTGCTCTTTTGCTTACACATGCCTAAATTTTGCTCTGTTCCTAGATTTCTCAAGTAATATTCAATAAAAGTTCAATGTAAAACATATAGCAATAAGAAGGGTACAAAATGCAAAAGGGTGCAAAGAAGGTGCAAAATGCCACGCAATGAATAATTTCTCAGTGTAAATAATCTGTTAGATTCTCAACTCACTTTTGTCTGGGAGCATGTTTCAATCAACAGTAGGATGAATTGACAGAGTAGCACAAACATATATACTTTATCATCTGTAAAACAGATAGCTAGTGGGAACCAGGGAGCTCGGCTTGGTGCTCTGCGATGACCTAGATGGGTGGGATGGGGTGAAGGGTAGGAGGGAGGCTTAAGAGGGAAGGAATATATGCACACATATAACTGATCCACATTGTTGTAGAGCAGAAACACAACATTGTAAAGCATTACACTCCAGTTTTTAAAAATCAGAATCTGTGTTTTAACATGATTCCTAGGAGACTCAGACATACATTAAAGTTTGAGAAGTACTGGGAAAAGAAAAAAAAAACAACACTATAAGAAACCAAAGACAAATCTTACAGATCAGATACTGAATTCAGAATGAGAGTAACAATCTGATTCAAAACTCACAGCTGCTCTAACATTATCACCATTGAGCACAGAGGTCACTAGTCACACCTCAAGTGTTGTCAAAGTATTGTGCTCACGTTAAATTTGATTCACCAACAAATCTAACAGGTGAAAAAAAAATGCAAACTCCTTTATGCTTCCTTCCTGTTAGCTACGAATATGCTTGTGCTAAAAGGAAGCAGTGACAATATTGCAAACTATAGTAATCTATAGTCTGGAAAAAACTCATCATTCTATAAAATGACAAACTGCATGCCAGAAAAAATTCTACAAAAGTGAATCTTATCTAAAGGTGACATTTCTCTGGGAGACCCACCTGTCCCTGCTCTTCATGATGCCACAACCTCCAGCAAGGTTCTGTGAGGTCGAGTCATCCTAAAAGGAACCAGCCCTGGTCCTGCCTCTCTCTCAAGGGTTTGGTTCCACAGTCACAACTTTCTCTTACTGTCCTAAGTGATGGCTTCCTGGAACTTCAAAGCTTTGTAGATTGCTTGGTCAGTCAAGTTTTCCCAGAGAAGCTGCGATTTGATAAGAGGTGCAGAAGAAAGAAAGAAAATAAAGCATTCTAGATTTGCTAGGAAAGATCACTGGATCCATGGGGAAGAGAGGGAATATCATGAGAAGATCTGGAGAAATAAAAAGGTTTTCAGGATGATAATACAGTTAGTTTTACTGGGACAGATAGTCAAAGGGGGTACATAATGCTACAGGAATGACTAAGGAAAGTACAGGTTGAGATGTTTGGGTCTGATGCAAAGAGGGATTTGCAGAATAACATTCCTCTAAGATGCTATTAATGGGGCTGAGGTAGAGGTTCAGTAGTTACATAAGTTAGGAAAACATTGTTCTATCTCCCTTCTGGAGATTAACAATGCATGCTGCTGCTGCTAAGTCGCTTCAGTCGTGTCCAACTCTGTGCGACCCCATAGATGGCAGCCCACCAGGCTCCCCCGTCCCTGGGATTCTCCAGGCAAGAGCACTGGAGTGGGTTGCCATTTCCTTCTCCAATGCATATTAGACTATTGAAGGCACTCAGAAGTCCTGCAGTAAAAAGCCCTATTTACCTCTGTTTCTTCATATTTCAAAAATTTTGTACTGCGAACCTAATTTAAGAAGTGCTGAACTCCAGGCAGAGGATTAAAATAAAGGAATGTTTTAAAAAGGGGAGACCACAGAGTTAAGAAGATGAAAAAGACAACACAGTTGGGGCTGGAACTAGGAAACAGGGAGAAACAAAAGTATTAGGAGACGTGAAAATCTGTGAGAAATTATAAAGTTGAAGTTAGAAGTGAATCGGGCACTTTTCCACAAACTCTTGCCAAAATTCAGGAGGGTTTCTGTGACCATCTATCAGAAACGTTTCCTGCAACTTCAGATATAGTTTTGTAAATCCCTGGTTAAGAGCAGGGAAAAAAAATTAAAAGAAGAGGAATCAGTATGCAACCAGGTAGAGAAGATTGCAAGTGATCTACAAGCGGACTCTTTTCCACGTACATAGACATGCTTGTAGATGATAATCCAAAATCAAAGCCATGCGTGGTTGAGAACATTTATCTCTTAAACCAGTTAAGACTGGTTCCGGCTTTGACAACCAAGAATCCAGAAGTACAAGCCCATCCCGGCACCAGAGTAATGGAAACGCTGTGAGTTCAAAGGGCAAAGTAATTAACGTGAGTGTTCAAAACAGGGGTGGATTTATGATTTTTCAACACTTCGAATCTCCGTTTATCCAGGTTCTTCACGCTAAGCATATGGAAGTGCTTTACAGATGTGGTTTCTAATCCTTTCACAGAGACAGGAGTCTCAGGAAATAATTGAAGTCTTTCAAGAGACCATTTAGTAAACACTAAATAGCACCTCTCTGGGCTGGTATTTCTGAATGGCATTCCCAGAACTGACCCAGATGTTGATGGATGCTGCATATAAAGAGGGGCTCTGTGGCCAGGGGTGGGGAATGGCTGGGTTAACATATTTCCCACTGCAGAACTTCTCAGAGTCTTTGCGACATTTGGCACTGGCACTCTGCAGGGGTTGGGCGGGGGGACGCTGTGCACCGCGTCCACATTTACTCAACAGGCACCCCTTGTTTCATGAGCACTGTCTGTGACTGATGCTCCACAAATAACCTTTTGGAGACACAAGAGTCCTCAGCCCTTGCAGGAGTCAATTGGGTTCTTAGGCAAGAAGATTCTGGGCTATTATGACATTAAGACTGCAAACAGAATAGCTGGGATCCCAAACCAGTCTGTTCTAATGGTAAAATTCACACGTGTTCCATTAAACCCTATTTGAAAGACACTTCTAAACTCGAGACTGGTACCCTGAGGTGTCCTTCCTGATCCTTCCCTAGGACCTTTCCTACCTAGAGACTGTCACAGGCCAAGGGTGACTGATACTTCTGTCCTTCATCCTCGTGGGTACCTATGAACTTCACAGCCAGGCGAACTGCACCTTTGCATCAATCACACCAGAAATGGTCAAGTCAGGTGCAAAGGCAGACAACAGGCAGGAAGGGCTCTGTTGGCCCCAGAGTCGCAGGGGTGGGGGGCCCTGCCAAGGTGAAGTGACGGCCCCCTCTCATCTTGGGGGCATGGTCTCTGGACTTCCCCCTGGGGATGGGGACAGTTCCCTCTGCATCAGGGGGCTCATGTCTCCTCCTGAATATGAAACCTGACCATGTTCCGGTGTTTCTCCCCGGGACACTTAGAACTGCTCTGAAAGAACAGTGCTTCTACTTAGAGAGATCTGGAAAAACAAGCAGCCGTGGGGAGAAAACACACTGTTTTTCTCCCAAACAGCGACACGCACCACTGCACGCATGTTTCGTAACAACAACTGCAAATGATCTGTTTCTCCAAAGAGTGGGTCACCTTGGAAGGATTAGCCTGGCTGCCAAAATATGATCCCTCTGCAAATGACTCGCGGTAGCACAGACGGGTTTCTACAGGAAGGAGCTTGGCAGGCCAGCGCTGCAGGAAAGGCCCTCGTTTACACCCAAGGAAACCCGGAGAGAAACAGAACTGTTTGCTTTTCCTTCCACGCGTCTGACAGATTCCCCCAGTTTCTATGGGGGTTTATTATAAAGGTGTCAGACCCTATCAGAAATTTGATGGCAACCACACATTATCAAATAAATAAAAAGAACCCTCTTTTGTCCTACCTTTGAAGTTTTCTTAAGTTACTCTGAATAGCATCCCCCTCTGCCAAGTTTCATGTTTCTTGCATAATGAGATATATTCTAATTAGCATATCACAAATATTCCTGATTTTCTTTACCCATCTGGATACATTTTTACATGTTTCTTTTAAAATACATTAGGATTTTTTTACACCCTGGATATAGGTAGGAGAATTAAAGAAATGTGTCAGTTCAATTCTCCAATATTTTTTTCTTTTCTTTCTTTTTTTTCAATAAAACTAGGATGAGACATGGGGCAGTGGAAAGGTCATAGAACCTGGAAGCCAGAAATCCCGATTTTTGGTTTTGGCTGAGCTGCTGATTAGCTGCGTCACTTTGGACAAATTGCCTCACCTATGACTGCCTCAGTTTCCCTTTCTGGAAAATGAAGAGGTTGGACCAAATGGAAAGTCCCTCACAGTTTAAAACATTGTGATTCTGTTTGTGAAGACTGAATAATTTCCTGTCTCCTTGTTCAAAAACTGGAGCAAGTTATCTTTTTTGAGTTAAAAATTCACAATGAGAGGGTATAGACAGCAAGAAGGTGAAGGTGAAGGTGAAGTCGCTCAGTCGTGTCCAACTCTTTGCAACCCCGTGGACTGTAACCTACTAGGGTTCTCTGTCCACAGGATTCTCCAGGCAAGAATACTGGAGTGGATTGCCATTTCCTTCTCCAGGGGATCTTCCCGACCCAGGGATTGAACCCGGGTCTCCCGCATTGGAGGTAGACGCTTTAACCTCTGAGCCACCAGGGACAGTAAGAAGGGATGTGATTTTTAAAACAGAGATATTTAATTATGGAAAGATATATCACCTTTGAACAGCAAAAAGGGTCTTCACTTCTTCCTCAGAAAGGTATAGTTATAGGTTAGCCTAGCTTTAATGTGTTGACAAGAATGTAAACACACACACACACTTTCTAGTCTGCGTTTATATCAGTAAATAAAACTGAAATGAATTAATCCTAATAAAAGAAATACTGTGACAATGAAAATAAAGTCTTAGACACCATACAGGCTTTGTAGTCTCTTGCTAGACTAGGAAAAAACAAATCCAGTCAGTTCAATAAAATCATCTGGATTGCCCAGTAATATATGGGTTTCCAGAGCTGCCTGAACAATATCAAAACCATAAACACACAGAACTTGATCTTGGTTTCGATCATGACTTCCTGGGGTGCCACGGCCATGCTGCTTCTCTGCGCGTCACCATTTAGTTGGCTTCATCAGAAGTGTCTGCGGGGGCACTGACACTTTCCTGCAGAGGCCCTCCCCTCCCCAGACCTGCCATCTCTTTTTTTTTTTTTTGCTACAGCCACACCCACAATCCAGCTCCCCACCTTCCTTCCAAGGACTGCCCCCCTCACCCCATTGTGCAGACTTTCCACCCTCCCCGCCCCATCCTCTCTGACCACCAGCTTAACTTGGTAAGTGCTGCTGCACTTCAAGTCAGGCTCCAAAGTCGCCCCATAGAGCCCATAGGCACCGCGGTCCTGCCCCATTGCATATGCATGTTGACACAGCTGTCAAACACTCTCACTGGGCAAGAGCCAGGGCTGGGGTGGGAGGAGGGGCTTGGTCCCACTGGCAGCCCCAGGACACTGGACAGCACTGAAAGGAGAGAATGGATGCGGGAAGAAGCAAGATGCTGAGCTAGGTGCTGGGGGCATGCCAGGAACTGTCCCACCGTCATCCCAAAGCCCCACCGTCCTGCAAGATGTATGGTAACCGCCAAAATGTGGCCTAACCTTATTCCTGACAAGGAAAGGAATGCTGAAGGCTGACCAAGTCAGAAAAACCTCTTTATATAAACAGGAAGGGGTGTGTAAACACACGCACACACATTCGGGCAACAGAAAGCCACTGATGGCTTTTTGCGTGAAAGAATAGCAAGAATAAAAAATGCTTTAAGAGGATGGGCTAGCAGTAGGGCATCAAGGCATTGAAATAGTGTAGAGATTAAAGTGGTAATTTTCTCAAATCCTTATGCAGCCATGGAAAACCATTACAAATAATTATTCAAATATGATACAAACAGTTATATTTAAAGGTGTCAGGGGATGAACGTTTACAGGCTAAATACAAAAAATTAGGCTCCAAAAATGATACGATACCAAAAGAGGAACGCCCCAGATCATTAGGTGCCCAACATGCTACTGGAAATCAGTGGAGAAATAACTCCAGAAAGAATGAAGGGATGGAGCCAAAGCAAAAACAATACCCAGCTGTGGATGTGACTGGTGATGGAAGCAAGAGCCGATGCTGTAAAGAGCAATATTGCATAGGAAGCTGGAATGTCAGGTCCATGAATCAAGGCAAATTGGAAGTGGTCAAACAAGAGATGGCAAGGGTGAACGTCGACATTCTAGGAATCAGCGAACTAAAATGGACTGGAATGGGTGAATTGAACTCAGATGACCATTATATCTACTACTGCGGGCAGGAATCCCTCAGAAGAAATGGAGTAGCCATCATGGTCAACAAAAGAGTCCGAAATGCAGTACTTGGATGCAATCTCAAAAACGACAGAATGATCTCTGTTNGTTCATGATCTGAGCCACAGTCAGCTCCTGGTCTTCTTTTTGTTGACTATATAGAGCTTCTCCATCTTTGGCTGCAGAGAATATAATCAATCTGATTTTGGTGTTGACCATCTGGTGACGTCCATGTGTAGAGCCTTCTCTTGTGTTGTTGGAAGAGGGTGTTTGCTATGACCAGTGCATTTTCTTGGCAAAACTGTATTAGTCTTTGCCCTGCTTCATTCCGCATTCCAAGGCCAAATTTGCCTGTTACTCCAGGTGTTTCTTGACTTCCTGCTTTTGCATTCCAGTCCCCTATAATGAAAAGGACATCTTTTTTGGGTGGTAGTTCTAAAAGGTCTTATAGGTCTTCATAGAACCATTCAACTTCAGCTACTTCAGCATTACTGGTTGGGGCATAGACTTGGATTACTGTGATATTGAATGGTTTGCCTTGGAAACGAACAGAGATCATTCTGTGGTTTTTGAGATTGCATCCAAGTACTGCATTTCGGACTCTTCTGTTGACCATGATGGCTACTCCATTTCTTCTGAGGGATTCCTGCCTGCAGTAGTCGATATAATGGTCATCTGAGTTAAATTCACCCATTCCAGTCCGTTTTAGTCCACTGATTCCTAGAATGTCAACATTCACTCTTGCCATCTCCTGTTTGACCACTTCCAATTTGCCTTGATTCATGGACCTGACATTCCAGGTTCCTATGCAATATTGCTCTTTTGTACAGCATCAGACCTTGCGTCTGTCACCAGTCACATGCACAGCTGGGTATTGTTTTTGCTTTGGCTCCATCCCTTCATTCTTTCTGGAGTTATTTCTCCACTGACCTTCAGTAGCATATTGGGCACCTACTGACCTGGGGAGTACCTCTTTCAGTATCCTATCATTTTGCCTTTTCATACTGTTCATGGGGTTCTCAAGGCAAGAATACTGAAGTGGTTTGCCATTCCCTTCTCCAGTGGACCACATTCTGTCAGAATGCATGCATCCCACAGTTCATCACACCACTGCTTACAACTGCCAAGATATGGAAGCAAGGTAAACGTCCAGACACAAATGAGTAGATAAAGAAGATGTGGGATATGTGTGTGTACACATACAGTGGAATACTACTCACACATAAAAAAGAATGAAATCTTGCCATTTGTGGCAACATGGGTGGACCTAGAGATTCTCATACTAAGTGAAGCCAGACAGACAAATAGCATGTGATAGCATTTAAATGTGGAATCTAAAATATGACACAAATGAACTTATTTACAAACAGAAACAGACTCACAGAGAGAAAAGACTTGCAGTTGCCCTGATGGGGAGGGGAAGTAGACGGGGGATAGACTGGGAGTTTGGGGTTACCAATTGCAAACTATTACACATACCTATAACTGAATCACTCCGCTACACACCAGGAACTAACACAACATTATGTATCAACTATACGTCAGTAAAATTTTTTTAAAAAACTGAATGCTGCCAACAACTACATGAGCTTAGAAAGAGATCCTTCACAGTCAAGTCTGCAGATGAGATCACAGCCCTAGCTGTCTGGATGACAGCCTCACAAGAGGCCCTGAGCCAGAGGACCCAGCCCAGCCATGCCCAGACTCCTGACCCACAAAAACTGAGATAACCAATGTCAGTGGCCGCAGTGGTTTAGTAAGTGTTGTTTTCAGTGGCTAACTTTGTGCCAATTGTTTAGGCAGCAATAGTTAACAAACATAGGGCTTCACTTCCATTTGAATTTTTCAAGTCATCCTAATTCAGAAGACACATGCTTTTGACTCTTCATACGCCTCTTACTGCATTGTGCTAGGCTTTCAAACTTAAAAGAAGAGATTAGACACTGATTTCTTTCAAAGAACCACTACATTAAACCAGTCTTGATCTGTTTCCTCCAAAGCGACATCATTTACCCATCGGAAAAGACCTCGATGCTGGGAAAGATTGAAGGCAGGAGGAGAAGGGGACGATAGAGGANTGCTAGGCTTTCAAACTTAAAAGAAGAGATTAGACACTGATTTCTTTCAAAGAACCACTACATTAAACCAGTCTTGATCTGTTTCCTCCAAAGCGACATCATTTACCCATCGGAAAAGACCTCGATGCTGGGAAAGATTGAAGGCAGGAGGAGAAGGGGATGATAGAGGATGCAGTGGTTGGACAGCATTACCGACTCAACCGGCATGAGCTTGAGCAAACTCCGGGAGATGGTGAAGGACAGGGAAGCCTGGGGGCTGCAGTCCATGGGGTCACAAAGAGTCAGACATGACTGAATGACTGGACAACCACCACCACCACCACCTCTTCGGTGACAAAGAAGAAGATCAGACCATGGCATGGCCATCTCTGGGTCTAGGAGGAACCAATAACACCACTCGGCCTGGCCTGCCCCACATTGGGAATGGAGTTAGACAGCTCTGAGCCCCAGGCCTCCCAGATCATTTGGATAGAACCGGCATCAGGGGGAGCCAGAGGTGGGGTATCATACCTTCAGTGGTCATTGTCTCATTGTTTTTCATCAAAACCTCTTGTCCATAGCCATTTTTCTCATGTTAGCATGAATTTCTTACCCACATGTTATTTTTAACTAAGAGCCTCAGGCTGTAAACTTGCTTCCCTGAAGAGTCAGGTCAAGCAAATTCAAAGGCGTCAAGAGGAAAAGCTGCTGCAGCATACTCCTCCGAGGAAACGCCACACGCCCTGTTCCTCTGGCCCCTGGCCTCCAGGTGCTATTAAGAGCGGCCCTTTGGCCCCCTCCTCTCTCCCTCTTCTTACCAATCCTCTTTGTGCATTTCCTCCTACCTGACCATCCCCTTCTCCATCCCCTCCCATGATGCCTTCATTCCAGCTGCTCCTAAGATGCTCCTTTATAATATCAGAACTTTCCAGACACCCAAGGTTTGTTCTTTAATTCAACGTACTAAACACTGAAACCCAAGGTTCATTAGGCAGAGGGCATCATGCTAACCACCACAGCAGACACTTTAAGAGCTGTGTCTGCAAAGGCTTTAAAAATATTCTACAAAACTCCCTTACCTCCCACATGGGAGAATAGGGTCATGGAGTACACCTCAGGTTCACAATCTAATCAGCGGGGGTGGGGGGTGGTTGGGGGGGTTTCAGGCCTTGCCCCAGGCTTCAGTACCTGTGTGACCTTGGGTTGGTCCTTTGTTGCATCTAAGATTCAACCTCTTCACTACAAAAGAGTGACTGCACCTAAGAGCAAAGATTGAAGTGGCATGATACACCTGAAAATACTGTAGAAAATATCGTAAAAATAGAATCACTTGGATTAAAGAAAACAATTTAACCTTTTCTTATAACTCAAGGTGAGCTGTTAAAAGGTCAGTTATTGTGTTCAGAACCCACACCTATTTCTTTCTTCTGACATGATAATGGTCATGACTGTCACAGAATCTTGAGGAAAGCAATAAGGTACAGCCTTCGGGACCTTCAGAGAGTAACATCCTCGGTCCACATGCTACTGCTCCAGCTTCTGAGTTTATTGAGATCTCACGGCTACCCTTTATAGTTCTGCTGCTCCTCCCTAGCAATCAGGCCGTCATTCCCTTTATTAAGCGCCACGGCAAGCATGTACCCCTGCAGCAGCCAGCCTCCTTCCTTCTAACCTCTCTGGGGTCTGGGGTCGGAATCATACAAATCTGCTAGAATGTGTGTAAAGGAAGAGCTACAGCCACCAGATGACAGCCTGGAGGCGCTCCCCTAGAGAAAAGACCAGAGCTGTGTGGGTGCATAGCATCTACTGGGCAGCCCAGAGATGTCTTAGCGTCTTTCCAAAATCCTTGACTGCACACTAGAAGATGAGCCTTCTAAACAGTCGGATTTCAGAGATGAAAGGAGTTTTACACAATACCTGCTGTACGGTTACCATACTTAGGACCTCACTTGATGCTGACTACGTGCATAGCTTCCCTGGTGGCTCAGCTGGTAAAGAATCCTCCTGCAATGCAGGAGACCTGGACTCGATCCCTGGGTTGGGACGATCCCCTGGAGAAGGGAATGGCTACCCACTCTGGTATTCTGGCCTGGAGAACTCTACAGACTGTATAGTCCGTGGGGTCACAAAGAGTCGGACACGACTGAGCAACTTTCACTACGTGCACAGACAGAATCTGCACATCTAAATTTCAACAGCAATGAGACCATGGAGCTATTTGGTATACAAAAGAAATTCCCACTTAACAATAATAATTTTCATATTATTTATTTGCCATTTTATGTGTTATTTCATGTGACACTAAGAGTCTAAGGAGATAGGTACTATCGTTCCTCATTTTGAGATAAAGATATTTAAGGCTCAGAGAGGCTAACTAATTTGCCCAAGGACGTACAGCAAGTAAGCAAGATGATTCAGGATCTCAGGCAGTCTGAGCCCAGGGCCGATCCAGACAGGACTGAGAGTATCTCCAAAGATTGTTGTGAGTTCAAGTCACATGATCAGCTTTTCCTAATGAAGAACAGTAAGCTCTAAAATCCACCCTTTAGACTGAGATTTATCACAATTTATACAAGAATTACCAATTCTCAAAAAAATTCTTAGAAACCACCACTGTTATTATCACTTGCCAGGCATTTTATACGGATTATCTCAAATGGTCACAGCTGCCCCTGTCAGGGTAGAATTATATCCTATTGATGATGGATGGGGGAATCTAGGCTCAGAGAGGTACAGTGATTCACCCAAGGACACACAGCCATTAAGTGGCAAAAGGTGAGGTTTCAATTCAGGTCTTTCTGACTTAAATGCCTATACTCTCTCCATGTTGAGTGACTCAAGATGAAACATATTTCAACGCAAACAATTCTTTTATAATGTAATCAATCTTTGCAATTCAGTAGATTTCTCTGAATCTTTTACAGCTCTGAAATTAAAACAATACTGGCCTAGAAGTGAACACAGCTTGACTGAAAGCTGGGTTTGGCCAGTTAATAGCACTGTGAACAACAAGGTCCTACTTATACAGCACAAAGAACTATATTCAATATCCTGTGATAAACCATAGTGAAAAAGAATATATATAACTGAGTCACTTTGCTGTATAGCAGAAATTAACACTATTGTAAACCAACTATACTTCAATAAAACTAAAAATAGCTACATGACTTTGGGTATGTCACATAATCTCGTTAAGATAACATTCCTTTATAGTGATCCAAGAATAAAAGAATGTGTGACATATTTCCCCTGGCACACAGAGGGTGTTTTAAATATTCTTTAATTCATCAATTATTATTTTCCTTTTTTAAAAAAATAGGATTGCAGGTTGAGATTTCAAATTGACAGATGTAAGATAAACTAGCACTTATTATATACGACAGAACATAGAATCTTCACATTAAAATTAAAACTGCTGAAAGTGATCTATGAAACCACCTCCTATCCATTTATTCACCAACACTGAGGGCCATGTATAGGCACTGTCCTGGGCACGGGAGATCAGTAGTGAAAAGAACAAAGTCCTGACCCTTGTGGAGAGAGAATTCTAACAGAAGAGAGTCAGGACATCCCTGGGGGTCCAGTGGTTAAGAATCTGCCTGTCAATGCAGGGGACACGGGTTCGGATCCCTGGTCCGGGAAGATTCCACATGCTGTGGATCAGCTAAGCCCGTGCTCTCAAGTCCCCACCCCACAACAGAAGAAGCCACCACAATGAGAAGCCCACGTTCAGCAGCTAGAGAGTAGCCCCCGCTCTCAGCAACGAAAGAAAGAGCATACACAGCAGTGAATACACACCACAGCCAAAAGAAAAAAAGGCAGGTGGGAAAAAAAAGAGTCAGAAAATAAACACATAAAGAAGTAAAAAGACTATGTAAAAGGAACACGTGCTATGAACAGAGATGGCAAAACTCTCTCTCACTTGGCTGAGATGGAAACTGCACTCCAAACCAGGGACGGAATTTAACTAGCCAAAGATCCCACATAAAATTAACGGTGTATCTCTGCTCCCTAGACCAGCAGTTCTCGAATTTTCACATGTATCAGAGTCACCTAGAGGGCACGGATTACCCACCCCAGAGTTTATGATTTAGCAGGTCTGAGGTGGGTCCCCAAAATCTGCATTTATAAAGTTCCCGGGTGATGTTGCTGGTCCAGGGAGCACACTTTGAGAACCGCTGCCACTGAGGACTACAGCCCTGCCAGAGAGCAGTGAGGCAGGAAGAGAGGAGGATAAACACCCCAAGCCCTCTCCTTCTGCCTCAAAATCCCCTGCCAGTGCTCCCCCTCTGCTAAACACAATCAGAACCAGAGGGCAAAGGACTCTTGCCTCCTGGAATTCAGAGCAGCACACAAAAGGGCTCTATTATCATAATTCCCTCCCACTGCTCCTTTGCAAATTAAAAGGTACCAATAACCTCCCACCATTCCTAGGCTCTAGAAGTCTCAGGACCCCTTGAGACCCCAACCATGTAGCCCCTTCATTGGAAGTCTCACAACACAGTGCAGTTGGATTCTGTTTCATGTCAGGATCCAGAAGGTATACCAGGAGACCCCAGACAGTTCCTCTAATGGTGATATTTTCAGAAACTGACAAAAGCTATTTTATTTCTTCCTATAGTAACATCTATCAAATACAGGTCAAATATATAATCTTACTTTATTCTGCTACATAAATAAGAATTGTGCATGCAACTTGCAGGAACCTGCACAGCATATGCAATGAGGCCACTCTGAACAGAGCTGTGTGGCATGGGATGGGCATCGGAGTGACCAACTCATTTTGGTTTGCCTGGTTTCAGCACCGAAGGTTCCACATCCTGGGAAACACCTCTGTCCTGGACAAACCAGGACAAGTGGTCACTCTCGCCCTATACTCTGTGTTCCACGGAGCTCCAGCAATAGCATCATCACCAAGAATAGCTGGCATTTACCAAGCAACTTTCATGAGCCTAGCTAAGTATTTTATTACGGACATTACCTCCTTGATTTCTCACAACTACCCTACAAGAAAGTCACTGTGATTAGCCTCATTTCACAGATGATAAAATTGAGGCTCAGAGGGCTCAAATAACCTGCTCAAGGTCATACAGCCTGTAAGTAACACATCACTGACTTGACCCCCACATAGTCTGAGATCAGAGCCTGCGCTTTTAACATCTACTGCTTCCTTCATGCGGGGAAGGCAATGGCACCCCACCCCAGTACTCTTGCCTGGAAAATCCAATGGACAGAGTAGCCTGGTGGGCTGCAGTCCATGGGGTCGCTAACAGTCGGACAGACTGAGCGACTTCACTTTCACTTTTCTCTTTCATGCATTGGAGAAGGAAATGGCAACCCACTCCAGTATTCTTGCCTGGAGAATCCCAGGGATGGGGGAGCCTGGTGGGCTGCCGTCTATGGGGTCACACAGAGTCGGACATGACTGAAGTGACTTAGCAGCAGCATGAGCAGCAGCGAGGGGANCTCTTTCATGCATTGGAGAAGGAAATGGCAACCCACTCCAGTATTCTTGCCTGGAGAATCCCAGGGATGGGGGAGCCTGGTGGGCTGCCGTCTATGGGGTCACACAGAGTCGGACACGACTGAAGTGACTTAGCAGCATCAGCAGCTTCCTTCATGACAGAGCAGATGGGTCCACCTGCCTCAGACCTGATTCCATGTGAAAAAGAGCCAAGAACTACCCAAAGTTCACGTTAGGGAGTAAGCTCAAAACTGCAGTCACAAAAGTAGAAATTGAGAGGAGATTTACATATTCTTTATTGCAGGTCACACAATGAAAAATTCAATAGGGAGTTATTTGGTACTTTTGGAAAATTTGAGATAAAATTACACGGACCTTTATATTTCAGAGGGCTTCACTGGTGGCGCAGTAGTAAAGACTCTGCCTGCAGTACAGGAGACCCAGGTTTGATCCCGGGGGTCAGGAAGATTCCTTGGAGAAGGGAAAGGCTACCCAATCCAGTATTCTTGCCTGGAGAATTCCATGGACAGAGGAGCCTAGTGGGCTACAGTCCATGGGGTCTCAAAGAGCCAGACATGACTGAGCAACTAACACTCTCATTATATTTTAGAACCAAAGTCTTGCTGCAAAACCTGTGACATTTGACAGCTGCTGGTGCAAACTCAATAGCAGTCCCACCTGATAGCCTAGGCTCAGCCACTCATTGTCAAAACTCAAATGATACACCTCTGTCTTAAATCCACAGGGTGACTATCCTGTGGTTTAAATAAATTCAGTCAACTATGTCCAACCAAAAAGTGCTTTCCTAAAATACTGTTTGCTGGAGACCCAGAGGTCCAAAGACCATAGTTGAAGATGAACCCTTCATCCCATCTAAGTGCCTGAGGGTGCTCAGCACCTTCAGCAGCTGAGCCCCCAGTGTGCAATCAGCCGCATCAAAGGACCTAACTTTTGTTCCAGGACAAGTGAGGGTCCTATGAATTACCCTCCTTTGAGACTGGTATGGTTGGAGATTTACATGGGGGTGAGATGCGGCATCTTTCTTAGGAACACAGCCCCCCTCCCCCACACATTTACAGACCTACGAGTCTTCTAAAATTCAACATCATGTGTTTAAGGACTTGGGACTTGGAAATGAGATGACTGCATGTGTGACTGCGGTCAAACCCTTTAATCCATAAAACCATTCTCTTCTCTAATATATGGGACTGTTGTGCCTGCTTCATGAGATCATCATGAGAATTCAAAGGAGTCTTAGAACTCTCCTACAGGAATTCTCGTGGAAAATTCTGAAGGAAGGCTTTCCACCCAGGAATTTCAAATGGGACCTAAACTTTCCCCCTAAGGATGAATTTAGCACAGCACCCAACACAACGTAAGCCAGAGAGAAAGCAGGAAGCAGTGGCTAAGAAGGCAGATTTCAGGCTCAAATTGCTCAAGTTCAAGCCTTGGCTCTACCACTCACTAAAACTGTGTAACCTTCGTAGCTTAACCACTCTGTTCCTCATCTTTGGTGACAACTGTATCCACTTCATAGGACTGTTATGAAGACTCTATAAGTGACAATTAGCAAAAAGCCTTTGAAAAATATCTGGCTCATTTTAAGTTCTTAAGGACACAACAGAGTTAGTTTTTCCTTTTCTGGTAGTCATTTCCTCTCTTGTATTTGTTCCCCTGAGGTTCAGTTTGAATCCTTCATGCTCTGCAGATATACCCCAGTGCACCTGTGATTTTCATAACTTTGAAATCTGGTTCCCTATTTTTATTCCTCTATCATCCATCATCTCACCAAATGACTTGTCATCTCCTTGTATTTCCTGCTTTCCATTCCAACATGAGCCAAATGCTCTGCTCCTCTGTATACTCCTTTGGGTTTAGAAATTTTCATCCCAGGAGAGTGAAAATTCCCTCTGTCATATTCTAATCTGGACTAATGGAGTCGCCCTTTGAAACGAACAATCCAGGAAACTGATTCTTTTTGTTTCACCTCTAGACCCTGGGGGTTTCAAGATTTGTTCCTTTAGAACAGACTATGGATCGTATCGAATAACAAAACTGATTCATCAGGAAAGGGTAGATTTTTAATATTTTAACCTCCATCAAAGATCTCAAATGATTTGATTTTCTGGGGAAACAATCAAAATCCTAAAGTCAAAGACTAGAACTCCAGCTCTTAAGAAACACAGACGTCATCTGGTCATTTTAGAGATGGGAAAACTGTGCCCAGGTTCACAGCATTGCTAAACATTGAAAAGATTCCGCAATCTTATTCCTCTAGGTGAAATGTGCCTTCCACAGCCTTCAAGAATCTCTGTTATTCCTCCATGGAGTTCCCAGGGGAGAGAAGGGGGTGTGGAAAGTGGCCGGATGATGATACCTAAGAAGCCCTCCTCCATAGGGGCCCCCATCACTCATGCTCCAGGGCCTCCCTGCATCTGCAATGCAATTCTCTGCCTTGTTTCTTCCAACCAGAGGCTGGGGTCTTAGACTTCCCCATAGGATTCCTCATTACAGACTCTGAAAGAAGGCTTTCCATACAGAAAATAAAACCTCAATTTGTTTTGAAAGAATGATTGAGAAACAGTACATATATTTAAAAATCCCTATAATTTGCAACAAATCTTAAATTACAAGGGTATCGCTTTTTAAGGAAATAATTTAAATGCAGAAACATTACAAAGAGAAGTGTAATTAACACCTATATTTTTCTCTATTGAGAATTATCAAACGATTGTAACAAATTTTGAAGTGCATTCTCCATTTCAAGTGAAATAGAAGATCACAAATTAAGGCCAAAATGCCCTTTATGTAACCATCTCAATTCCATTTCTCTATATACTTATTTTGCAAAGGGCAGCCTTCCATTCTGCTTCTTACACTAACATAAACAAACAGGGTGTTATCAGTAATACAACATTCAATGGTTACATCCATAAAATAGGTTGTCTTTTTTCTTCCTACAGAAAAGGACGTGGCCTTGCAGATGCTGTAATTAAGGCCAAAATGCCCTTTATATAACCATCTCAATTCCATTTCTCTATATACTTATTTTGCAAAGGGCAGCCTTCCATTCTGCTTCTTACACTAACATAAACAAACAGGGTGTTATCAGTAATACAACATTCAATGGTTACATCCATAAAATAGGTTGTCTTTTTTCTTCCTACAGAAAAGGACGTGGCCTTGCAGATGCTGAGTTTGCTTCATGAACCAGAGGAACATATTTGTAAATATTTGTAAATATCTCTTAATAGATGCTCATATTTTTAGTATAAAATCTTCCAAGATCTTATATGCAGTGGCACAGCAAAATTCTGGCTGCTTCTGTGTATGAACAGGATTCTGCCAGTGTTGAAGGTGTCACTAGCAGACAGGCACTCCATGAGGGGAACCAAGAGGCTAGAAAACATCAGGCCAAGACACTACGTCTGCTTCGTCTCTGTGTGGTCACCTCCCTTCCATGAGATCCTGCATCTCTGGTTAAATAAACCAGGAATCTGTGGAAGTCTGGAGCACAAACAAGATCTCTGCCAGATAACCTCTAATCCGTTTTGACTCTGCCATTGGTGTCAGAAGTGGGACAGGCATGCCTCACTCACTGTCACGGCCAGATTTTAGTTTGAGATCAGAATGCCAAGGTAGGAAACAATAAGTGAAATATGCCTGAAACATGAGAATCTTGGAAGTCTGGAGCACAAACAAGATCTCTGCCAGATAACCTCTAATCCGTTTTGACTCTGCCATTGGTGTCAGAAGTGGGACAGGCATGCCTCACTCACTGTCATGGCCAGATTTTAGTTTGAGATCAGAATGCCAAGGTAGGAAACAATAAGTGAAATATGCCTGAAACATGAGAATCTTTGTGAGAGGAGCTGAGCCAAGTAAAAATTACTCACTGTTCTTCTGCCTCCAATCATTTGGACCTTGCATATTAAAAAAAGATGGCTGAGCCAAGAGCAATGAGCTCAAGGCATAATTCCTGGAAGCTTCTGTATGAGCCAAAACAGTAGCCAGAACTAAGAATTTTCTCCAAAGGGAGTTCAGACCCCAAAAGGAGGAAATGTCCGATTTGAGCCAAAACGTACAGATCACAAAGGGAGGACCCCCACTCAGACATCTGAAAAGATAGGCTGGTATGAGGGAAGTACCAAGATTCCTAGAGCTCCACGTGGAACAGGTCATCAGCAATTCTGGGGGGCCAAATGATAGCTGCTGAGGTTTTGGAGTTAAGAGAAAATGAGAACGGAATTGAGAAATGCTTCAGGACTTGCTAAATTAATTATCAGGTAAAAGTAATAACAATGTGATTCTGCATACAAGTGAATTTAAATGTATGCTGAACATTTTATGGGTGAGAAGACATAAAGATAATAAAGTAAGAAAGTTCTGACATCATCAACCTTCACTAAGAGAGTGACCAGTACAGAGAGAAGTCCCAGGTTAAACTAAGAAATTCTGTTTTAATGTAAACTTGTGGCTGATTCATGTTGATGTATGGCAAAAACCATCACCATATTGTAAAGTAATTATCCTCCAATTAAAATAAATAGATTAATATTTTAAAAAGAAATATCATAGGTTAAAAAATTTTTTGTTTTAAAATACACATACATCTTTACACACAATAGTGACCTTGAAACTCTGGGATTTGTTCAGGTTAACTAAACACCAAAAATTATGTTCAAGGGGTCAAGTCCCAGGAGTAATGTTCTACTTGGAATACATGTCCTCTGTACCGAAAATTTAAGACTTAATTGAAATGGAAAATTTGCACCAATAAGTACATCCCCCAAGAAAGTTTTTTAAACTTCTGTTTGAAGCAAGAGTGGTATGGAGTTCAGTTAAGGTGTTTGCATGTTTGAGCTGAGCATCTGAGCAGTTGGAAACTTTAAGTTTCCTTTTGCCAGGAGGTTCCACAGTTCCTCCATAAATCCAATTTAAAAGGCCTCAAGACAATGCAACTAAAGTGTTAGCTGCCCTGTTCTGTTCTAGACAATTGTGTTTAGAGGAAGATAACTATCCTAAACGGGAGCCAGCCGAGGTACAGAAAAGAGGCTGGCCATGCTCCTAGACCCTGACAATAACTGATCATTCCTCCCACTCCACCCCTCCCCAGTCCCGGTTTGAGACATGTTAGAATTTTCTTTAAAGTCTTTGTTCTGAAGTTTCCGAGCTAAAAACCATTACCCCAAGCCAGTGTACACATTTCCTGTAATAAGAAGGTAAAAGGATAATGTAAAAGGTAAAGAGAGGATAAACAGAAAATATCTGGCAGGTGAAAGAAAAAATAACGGTTAAAATATCAGAGCTCTGGATCTGGAAATAGGAGAGAGACTAGATATAGAAACAGCTCTGAACTCAAAGCTGGTCTAGTGGAGCAGAATAAGATCCTTGACCCAGTCCTACATGTAGAGCTGTGCAAGTTTCATGGAGCCACGTGCAGCAGCCTCACTTAGACACCAAGGACGAGTATGCCCCCCACCTCCTTCACAGCAGGAGGGGTGCCTGGCACCTAACCTTGCACAGTCTGACTCAGCAAGACTGAGAATGACAATGAATAAATGAGAAACTGCTAAAAAATCCAAGCCCCTGAAAGTAGAAGCCAGAAAGCACTTCCCCAAGGCAGATGAAGGGCAAATTCGAGGCATCTTGGTTTCCTCCAAGGCAGATGAAGGGCAAATTCGAGGCATCTTGGTTTCCTCCAAGGCAGATGAAGGGCAAATTCGAGGCATCTTGGTTTCCTCCTTCCTCAAGGTCACCTTGCAGAGGTGAGTCCAGAAGGGCCTGGAGTTGGGCATTGTAAACCGGTGACCCGCCCACCTACTTACTTATAGACAACTGCCTAGACAACACAGTGGGGACCTTTGGAATCACCACTCCCAACACCAAGCAAATAGCTAATGTGTGAAAACAGGTACATTTCTGGAGTACATCCCCATCAGGAGCTCTAATGTCTGGTCAGCCCATCTGGATTTCACAAAACCATCCTTCCTGGAAGATTTCATGGGCCCCATCCACATGTGAGTGCTAAGTCTGACGCTATGGACAGTGGCCCGCCAGGCTCTTCTGCCCGTGGGATTCTCCAGGCAAGAACACAGGAGTGGGTTGCCATTTCCTCTCCAGGGGCTCTTCCTGACCCAGGGGTCGAGCTTGCGTCTCTCAAGTCTCCTGCATTGGCAAGCAGGTTCTTTACCGCTAGCATTGCCAAAATACTGAGGGATGTTCTTCTGTAATGACTGTACTACTGCCTCAGCAATCAAATCTAAAAGTTCAGGCAGCACATGCTTTGATTCATATAATAATTTGTATATTTACATTAAGCTTTTCAATCACTGCCAACTTAGTTCTCAATTTTAGCCTGTGAAAATTAAAAGGAAAAAAAAACTGTCTAAAAATAGGTCCAAAAGGCCTAAAATATTAAGTACTAAATTTTTTACTGGGTATCCGTATGCAATAAAACTAACAAACTTCAGCTAAATTTGACTAATACCCTAACCTACTGTTTCCTATTAACTGGGTCTTGTGGAGCCTACATACTAGTGTGATCATTTTATAGTCTTACAAAAACATAGTACTTCAACTTTTAGGGTAAGGTTTGAAAATTTTTCTGATGAATCTTCATATTAATTCATTTTTAATAATGACTTTCATAATTTTTTTAAGATTTAAGTCAATTATGAGACAATAAATCTCTTTACTCAAAGTCCTTTAGAGAGTAAAATCTTGACACTAAACTGACACTGGTGCCCAAAATAATAAAAAGAATGAAAAGATATGAACACACTTTAAAGTGATGTTTGTATTTTTCTCCAAGAACCGAAATTTTCTATACCATGGGTCATTTATTTGAGGTTCCTGTGGCTGAGCTCCTAACGTGGTTCTGAAAAATCTTCCATTGCTGGGAGTCAAGACCTTAGGTGTTCCCTCCCCTTGAGGGTGAGCTGAACCCAGTGACTTGACTTGAACATGGCAAGAGTGATGGATGTCACTTCCGAAATGAGGTTGCAAAGACTGACTTCCAGCTTGCTCTTACTCTCCCCCACCCCCTCAATATCTCACTCTGGTGAAGGCAGGTACCATGCTCTGATGGAGAAGTCCATGTAGCAAGGAACCCAGGTGGTCTCCCTCCAGCTCATGAAGAACTGAGGCCCTCAAGTCCAAGAGCCATGAGTAACTGAATCCTCCGAACAACCCTGTGAGTGATCTCAGGAGCAGACCCTTCCCCATTTGAGCCCAGGTGATGAAGACTGCCGGGAGAAATGTCAATAACCTCAGATATGCAGATGACACCACCCTTATGGCAGAAAGTGAAGAGGAACTAAAGAGCCTCTTGATGAAAGTGAGAGGAGAGTGAAAAAGTTGGCTTAAAGCTCAACATTCAGAAGATCATGGCATCTGGTCCCATCACTTCATGGGAAATAGATGGGGAAGCAGTGGAAACAGTGTCAGACTTTATTTTGGGGGGCTCCAAAATCACTGCAGATGGTGACTGCAGCCATGAAATTAAAAGACACTTACTCCTTGGAAGCAAAGTTATGTCCAACCTGGATAGCATATTGAAAAGCAGAGACATTACTTTGCCAACAAAGGTCCGTCTAGTCAAGGCTATTGGAGAAGGAAATGGCAACCCACTCCAGTGTTCTTGCCTGGAGAATCCCAGGGACGGCAGAGCCTGGTGGGCTGCCATCTAAGGGATTGCACAGAGTCAGACATGACTGAAGCGACCTGGCAGCAGCAGCAGCAGTCAAGGCTACGGTTTTTCCTGTGGTCATGTATGGATGTGAGAGTTGGACTGTGAAGAAGGCTGAGCACTGAAGAATTGATGCTTTTGAACTGTGGNGCCTGGTAGGCTGCTGTCTATGGGGTCGCACAGAAACGGACATGACTGAAGCGATTTAGCAGCAGCAGCAGCAGCAGTCAAGGCTATGGTTTTTCCTGTGGTCATGTATGGATGTGAGAGTTGGACTGTGAAGAAGGCTGAGCACTGAAGAATTGATGCTTTTGAACTGTGGTGTTGGAGAAGACTCTTGAGAGTCCCTTGGACTGCAAGGAGATCCATTCTGAAGATCAACCCTGGGATTTCTTTGGAAGGAATGATGCTAAAGCTGAAACTCCAGTACTTTGGCCACCTCATGCGAAGAGTTGACTCATTGGAAAAGACTCTGATGCTGGGAAGGATTGGGGGCAGGAGGAGAAGGGGACGACCGAGGATGAGATGGCTGGATGGCATCACGGACTCGATGGACGTGAGTCTGAGTCAACTCCGAGAGATGGTAATGAACAGGGAGGCCTGGCGTGCTGCGATTCATGGGGTCGCAAAGAGTCGGACACGACTGATCGACTGAACTGAAAACAATATAGAGAATAGAACCAGTTTGTAAGATAGTTTTCCCATTTTCACATATGAGAATATTCAGATGTATAGAGAGTGCAAAGAAAAGTTCAGGAAGTTAAATACCAGAGTTGTAATAGGAATGTTATCTGTGTGATGAGGCACGTGAGCTTTCTCTTCCTTTTGTTCTCTTTGTTTACCTGCATTTTCTAAAATTTTTCCACCAAGAACATGAACCACTTGTTAATTTCTGTAAATTAACAGAAATTGTTTGTTAATTCTGTAAATTAACACATTCTTGGTAATTTCTGTAAATCTCCTCTGAATCAGCAAATAATCCATTTATACATATTAAAGAGGGCAGGAAAGTGGTGTGGATTTGGCCACCAGCAGTGGCCATGGGAATAGAAAGTCAGGAGCAGAGTGGAGGGCGATTTCAGGGGATTTGCTGACAGCAGTGGGCGAGCGACTGGGTGAGGAATCGGAGGGAAATCTGAACTCTGCGTGATGCCCAGATTTCCAGCCTAAGGGGGTGGGGGGACGTGCAGGCCCCATGGCCTGAAAGCAGACAGTATGGGGCACACTGGGAGGAAAAGATCACTTCCTCTCAGACGTGGTGTGCTGGAGGTGGCGGCAGGTCACCAGGAGAGACCATCCTCTCTCCACCCTAGAGAGACTGAAGTTCAAGAGAGACGTCAGGGGTCCGGGGGGCTGTGGGTTTAGGACTCGTCCCCCAGGTCAGGTCAGGTGCCCTCCACGGATTCCCACAGGAGGCGCAGCACCCCCGGTTCGGGGCAGCTCCCCAACAGCAATGATGTGAACTGTGTGCCTGTCTCTCCGCCTCCCTGGACCACAAACTCCAGGAGGCAGGCACCACGTGTCGGGTCAGCAGCGTTCCACCCTCCACGTCTAGACGGAGAGTAGGCTCTTAATCCACGCTGGAGAAGTGGATGACCGCGTCCGCTACCGCGACAGCTCAGGGAGGTGAGCGGAGAAACCCAAGGGCAAGAATAAGGAGACGGCAGGCCTGAAACCGGGGAAAGAATCACGGAAGCGTGGGCGGGCATGGCAGGGCCAACAAAAGGCATGCAAAAGAGACGCCAAACAAGAACAGCGCAACTTTCCAGAAACCAAGGGCGGGGAGTCACAAAACAGAGCAGGGGGCCAGCCACAGCCCCGGGGCCGAGCGCTAGAGGAGGCAGGGCCAGGAAAAACGCTCAGCATCCCGAGGTCACTGGCGATTCCGGGAGAATCATTTCAGGGAGAAAGGAAAATGAAAGCACAACTGTTTTTAAGCAGCGGGTGAGGAGGCGGAGGAACAGAGCTCCAGGAGAAGCTGAGTCAGGCCTGGACTTCACGTCAGAGAGGGGGTGCCTGACTCGTTAGCATGAGTGAGGCACAGGATCAGCTGCTACAGGAGTTGGCCGGGCGGGAAGAACCTCGTAGGAGGCAGGGGGATTACCGCTGAGGCAGATGAGCAGGTCTGGCTGTGTTTCTGTCCTCTGAACTCCTGCCACAAAGGGCCAGCACCACATGATCTGGCTCCAATCATACACTCACAGTATTCACTGCTGTCCCACATGCCCCCCTTCTCATTCAGATGGCACGGACCAAGCCTTCGGGACTTCCCACAGTAAATTCTCCATGAGAGTTGGTAGCTGACTGCTTCAAGCTTATAGGATAAGTACCAAAGAGAACAGAACTCCAACATGAATACAGGATGCAATCACTTCTCAGCAGACACTGCTGCAGGAAAAAAAAAAAAAAAGGACTACTTTTAAAGTAACAATGTGACATCTTCATTCCCTTTTTCCCTAAGAACAAAACTCTCCACTAGTTTCAGGCAAGGGCATCATCAAGCCCCAGGGTTGATGCCGGCTACCGGCAAGGCAACTACTCTATTATGATTCTGGACCATCCTGCCATCAGCTCCAAGTCAGTCAGGGGACAGATGGCCAAGGGCCTCTGCAGCTTCCGTGAAGGCAGACCCCCAGGGTGTACTTCTTGTTTTGGATGGAGACAAATATCCTAGGACTGGCCTGCTCGGGTCCAAGGGTGCAACACTTAGGACATTTCCAACAAAGTACATTTCCTGTCTCTTATACACATCTAGATGTGTATAAGAGACAGGCTGAGAGTTGGACACGACTGAGTGACTTCACTTTCACTCTTCACTTTCATGTATTGGAGAAGGAAATGGCAACCCACTCCAGTGTTCTTGCCTGGAGAATCCCAGGGATGGCGGAGCCTGGTAGGCTGCTGTCTATGGGGTCGCACAGAAACGGACATGACTGAAGCGATTTAGCAGCAGCAGCAGCAGCAGTCAAGGCTATGGTTTTTCCTGTGGTCATGTATGGATGTGAGAGTTGGACTGTGAAGAAGGCTGAGCACTGAAGAATTGATGCTTTTGAACTGTGGTGTTGGAGAAGACTCTTGAGAGTCCCTTGGACTGCAAGGAGATCCATTCTGAAGATCAACCCTGGGATTTCTTTGGAAGGAATGATGCTAAAGCTGAAACTCCAGTACTTTGGCCACCTCATGCGAAGAGTTGACTCATTGGAAAAGACTCTGATGCTGGGAAGGATTGGGGGCAGGAGGAGAAGGGGACGACCGAGGATGAGATGGCTGGATGGCATCACGGACTCGATGGACGTGAGTCTGAGTCAACTCCGAGAGATGGTAATGAACAGGGAGGCCTGGCGTGCTGCGATTCATGGGGTCGCAAAGAGTCGGACACGACTGATCGACTGAACTGAAAACAATATAGAGAATAGAACCAGTTTGTAAGATAGTTTTCCCATTTTCACATATGAGAATATTCAGATGTATAGAGAGTGCAAAGAAAAGTTCAGGAAGTTAAATACCAGAGTTGTAATAGGAATGTTATCTGTGTGATGAGGCACGTGAGCTTTCTCTTCCTTTTGTTCTCTTTGTTTACCTGCATTTTCTAAAATTTTTCCACCAAGAACATGAACCACTTGTTAATTTCTGTAAATTAACAGAAATTGTTTGTTAATTCTGTAAATTAACACATTCTTGGTAATTTCTGTAAATCTCCTCTGAATCAGCAAATAATCCATTTATACATATTAAAGAGGGCAGGAAAGTGGTGTGGATTTGGCCACCAGCAGTGGCCATGGGAATAGAAAGTCAGGAGCAGAGTGGAGGGCGATTTCAGGGGATTTGCTGACAGCAGTGGGCGAGCGACTGGGTGAGGAATCGGAGGGAAATCTGAACTCTGCGTGATGCCCAGATTTCCAGCCTAAGGGGGTGGGGGGACGTGCAGGCCCCATGGCCTGAAAGCAGACAGTATGGGGCACACTGGGAGGAAAAGATCACTTCCTCTCAGACGTGGTGTGCTGGAGGTGGCGGCAGGTCACCAGGAGAGACCATCCTCTCTCCACCCTAGAGAGACTGAAGTTCAAGAGAGACGTCAGGGGTCCGGGGGGCTGTGGGTTTAGGACTCGTCCCCCAGGTCAGGTCAGGTGCCCTCCACGGATTCCCACAGGAGGCGCAGCACCCCCGGTTCGGGGCAGCTCCCCAACAGCAATGATGTGAACTGTGTGCCTGTCTCTCCGCCTCCCTGGACCACAAACTCCAGGAGGCAGGCACCACGTGTCGGGTCAGCAGCGTTCCACCCTCCACGTCTAGACGGAGAGTAGGCTCTTAATCCACGCTGGAGAAGTGGATGACCGCGTCCGCTACCGCGACAGCTCACGGAGGTGAGCGGAGAAACCCAAGGGCAAGAATAAGGAGACGGCAGGCCTGAAACCGGGGAAAGAATCACGGAAGCGTGGGCGGGCATGGCAGGGCCAACAAAAGGCATGCAAAAGAGACGCCAAACAAGAACAGCGCAACTTTCCAGAAACCAAGGGCGAGGAGTCACAAAACAGAGCAGGGGGCCAGCCACAGCCCCGGGGCCGAGCGCTAGAGGAGGCAGGGCCAGGAAAAACGCTCAGCATCCCGAGGTCACTGGCGATTCCGGGAGAATCATTTCAGGGAGAAAGGAAAATGAAAGCACAACTGTTTTTAAGCAGCGGGTGAGGAGGCGGAGGAACAGAGCTCCAGGAGAAGCTGAGTCAGGCCTGGACTTCACGTCAGAGAGGGGGTGCCTGACTCGTTAGCATGAGTGAGGCACAGGATCAGCTGCTACAGGAGTTGGCCGGGCGGGAAGAACCTCGTAGGAGGCAGGGGGATTACCGCTGAGGCAGATGAGCAGGTCTGGCTGTGTTTCTGTCCTCTGAACTCCTGCCACAAAGGGCCAGCACCACATGATCTGGCTCCAATCATACACTCACAGTATTCACTGCTGTCCCACATGCCCCCCTTCTCATTCAGATGGCACGGACCAAGCCTTCGGGACTTCCCACAGTAAATTCTCCATGAGAGTTGGTAGCTGACTGCTTCAAGCTTATAGGATAAGTACCAAAGAGAACAGAACTCCAACATGAATACAGGATGCAATCACTTCTCAGCAGACACTGCTGCAGGAAAAAAAAAAAAAAAGGACTACTTTTAAAGTAACAATGTGACATCTTCATTCCCTTTTTCCCTAAGAACAAAACTCTCCACTAGTTTCAGGCAAGGGCATCATCAAGCCCCAGGGTTGATGCCGGCTACCGGCAAGGCAACTACTCTATTATGATTCTGGACCATCCTGCCATCAGCTCCAAGTCAGTCAGGGGACAGATGGCCAAGGGCCTCTGCAGCTTCCGTGAAGGCAGACCCCCAGGGTGTACTTCTTGTTTTGGATGGAGACAAATATCCTAGGACTGGCCTGCTCGGGTCCAAGGGTGCAACACTTAGGACATTTCCAACAAAGTACATTTCTGCAGCAAGACTCCACCAATCCGGGAGTTCCCAGTGAGGCCAGGAATGAAACTCTAGAACGGGAAACTGAACAGGTCTGTTCTGACTCAGAACAGACCTGCCAAGGCAGCTACCAGCTTCGGTGAGGCTTGCCCCACTTTTGACCCACGTCAGAGCAGCTGGGACACAGCATTTGTGTGATGAACTCAAGATTCCTAGCGAGCTGGCATCACTAAGCAGCGAAAATGCCAAATGTCACTTCAAAAAGAAGGCAGGATGGAGGTGAAGGGCCCGCCTGTGCACTCCACGCACACCCCTTCAGACAAATCATTAACATTCCTCAACACGCCATTCCAACCATATCTTCTGCTCAATACGACCTTGTTGCTCACAAGGGTTTTGCAAGAGGAAAAATCAACTGTGCCAATTTAGCACTTTTTCTCTGAAGCTTTAAGATGCTTACACAGACATTTTAAAATGTTATAAACATATTCATAGATTTTATCAAAGATTTTCCTGCACTGAGATATTTTTGAAAGGTTAGCTAAACGTGCCCATTGGTTTTTCTTCAAGAAAGAGCCAAGATTTCTAAGCCACTCTAGCTGTAAGTTGCACTTTCCAGCAAGAAAAAAAAAAATGAACATGTGGAAATTATATGAATGTTTTTAGGACACTGGGGTCCATTTAATATATTGAAGCAATAATTTATCAAATAGGACCCAAGAGTCCAGAAAGCCTTGTGAGCCCGTTCACATATGCTAAATTACTCCCCTGAGACTGGTCCATGAACTAAGACTCTGCGTCATTAATTAAAGAAATGGATTGGGCTGTCCTAACACGAAAGAACACCCTGCAGCGAGAGAGACTCGTATACACACTTTAATTGCAAAATGAACATTGGGATGAATAGCTTTCAGAATTAAGCACAATGTGTGCGATTCAATGTCATTGCAAACCTAGGGTTCAACAGGTGTGGGACCCTTCCCTCATTTCGATTTGTCCAAACACTTCATATTAAATTATTCTGAGAATTTGAGGTGATTGAAGAAAAACACTGCAGAGAAGAATGTCTTGCTAAACATTAAGATTGCCAGGCTTGCAAGGAAAGCACAGATCTATCCATGGAATATTTCATCTCCAGGAAACTAGTCTAAGAGCTAAGATTTTAATGTTGCCAAACTAGCCAAGAACTGCCAAGTGTTATACAAAATTCGTATGCACGTTGAAAAAAAATACTCCCCATTTATAAACAATCTTTCATATGTGTTGGATAGAAAAGCACTCAGTGACAATTAATTGGCTGACTTCTACAATCTGTCATTAATTGCTGTTTTCAAGTTAGAATCATCCCATTAAATTTTATTCTCAGCGCTACATATCAAAAGCCATTTACAAGTTTCTATTTCTCAATGAGATGTCAAATAGTTTACCTAATGGTCCCATTGACATAGGATTTAATTCTTTCATGTAAACATTTTAGATAAACAGGCCTCTCTTATTCACTAGTTGTTATTTTAAAACAGACATTCTCCTTTTATAAAAAGGAATAACCCATCTCCCCTCTTGCCACTCCCATCCCCAGCCCCACTCAGTGAATCTCGCTTTTCAAGGGCTAGACTTTACAAGTTGAGGTCTCAGATCTCTGAACAAACATCAACCTTGATTAAAGCACACACAGTCTGAAACTTTTTGTCTTTCATGTTTAGTCTCTACATAGGTTTCAACTGTAGAGAATGCAGCTGTTGGCTCAAATTATAACGTCAGTCAATGTGAGACAGGAAATTAATCCAAAAATATTTGAAGACTGGCTCATCTGAAAGTACCTTCTTCTGGATAAAAAACAGAAAAATATGAGCTGATAGGTGACAGTGATGAGGCGATCAATTCATGACCCAGACACTAAAATGTGCTTCACCATGATCTTTCCACAACTTTCTGGAAAGAACACAAAAACACAATGTATAAGATCAATCTGAAATAGAAGAGCAACTTACAAACAATGCTATGTTTACAGAGAAACTGTGAAAGTATGGTGGCCTGGTACAACAAAGGTTTATAACAATGGCAGCTCCCACGTGAAACACACAGGTTTTCAACAGATAAACTATTAGGACATGGTAACCAGAAAAAAAAAAAATTGTCAGGTTTTATGAAGCGTTGTGTTCAAACACTGAGACCAATTTCTAACTTTCTTCCGTCTAAAAACATACACCAGAGTTCAATATACTTACTCTCCTGCTGGGTCCTGGCTTTCTGGTTTTGCACAGGGTCTGGAAAACGTACAGATGGTAATAATCTGCGGCTTTCCTTCAAATCCTGACGACTGCTGTTTTGATTCTCCTGATTTCCTTTGGTGCCAAAGATGTCATTCTGGTCCAGGGTTCCCGCATGTTAAGTGAAACTGCTGTCAACATTTTATTACATTCAGCATTTCAGGTTTCCTGAGAGCTAACTCCAGCAGTAAAGATAGCCATGCTCTGTCTATTTTTCAATCCTCTTGCTCTTTGTTTCCCCCCTCCGTGGAAGGGTGCTGGGCTCGCCTTAAGCGGCACAGAGATCTCAAGCTGTACGTTTCCAGACCGCATTAAAATAAATACGAGTGCAATTCATTTCTAGCTTCAGACATTTCTCTCCTTGCCGGGTCGCTCAGCAGTGTTAATTTTCCCACACTCTCCTAGAATGGTGAAGGCTTGTCTGGACAAGTAAGATAACACTTGGGCAGGAGATTAAAAGCCCACACTGAAGTCATTAAGTACCTACAGGGCTGGGCCCTGAATCCACTCAACACGGTCTCCAAACACCGTCACCTTGACTTGAAAAGCAACAGGGAAAGACCAAGACAATCTCATTTCAGCATTTCCAGGCCCTTGAACCACCTGTATTTTATATAACAAAACGGCGGCTTCAATATAGAGGCCAGGACAAGGAGGAAATGCCTGACTTTCATTTCGTTTCACCTTGAATTTTGTGACCCGTGAACCACCACTGAAATCCAGAACGCCTGTGACCTAAGTCTTACATTGTTTTGCCCAAACAATCCTAGTGTGTAACTCTTCCTAACATTGACTTCTGCTCTTGATAGTGACCTGTTCTCATCAATACTGGTTACCTTACCTATAGCTAGGACTTCCCTGCTGGCTCAGATGGTAAAGCGTCTGTCTACAACGTGGGAGACCCGGGTTCGATCCCTGGGTCGGGAAGATCCCCTGAAGAAAATGGCAATCCACTCCAGTACTGTTGCCTGGAAAATCCCATGGACAGAGGAGCCTGGTAGGCTACAGTCCATGGGGTCTCCAAGAGTCAGACACGACTGAGCGACTTCACTTTCCTTATAGCTTTGACTGCAGTTCTGGAAAGTTCTTTATATTTAGTAGGTGTGTTTGANAAATCCCATGGACAGAGGAGCCTGGTAGGCTACAGTCCATGGGGTCTCCAAGAGTCAGACACGACTGAGCGACTTCACTTTCCTTATAGCTTTGACTGCAGTTCTGGAAAGTTCTTTATATTTAGTAGGTGTGTTTGAAAAACTTGTGGACACCTCTCCCCCCAAAATCACAAATGATTTTTCAAATAATTCATTCAAATAATGATTTCACTGTCCTGACTGTTGAGAATGTATACACACCTTTCTCCTAAATACAACTTGCACTTAGGTACTCTTAGACCAACTTATGGAACCAACAATTTGATGATATTGGTTTTATTATTTTTTTTCTTTTTCCTTGTTCATATAAATCTTGGAAAACCCTCTCCACCTTAATACGGAAGAAAAGAATCCTTTGTGGCTTTAAAGGAACGCTCTTCCGAAGTACAGGGTGTGGTCAGGATGTTGAGGCTGGAATAATTTTGATGTGGTTGTGATAAGACAGCATTTCCCGTCCTCCCATTTGCTACATGATTAAAAAATGAAGGAGAAAAGTCACAACACATTCTTCTTTGGCCATTTTAAAAAAACTATCACTAAAGAATCTTGGGAGTTATCCATAAATAACAATTACTATGAAGGGGAATCATAAAGAATAAACACAAATCCTTGTCTGGGGGATGGGGAAGATGGTATCCTCTGATTTTTTTTTTTTTTAATCCTTGAAGAATTTAAATAAGCCTTTCAGACTTGTATGCTTAGTCACTCAGTCATGTCTGACTCTTTGCAACCCCATGGACTGTAGCCCACCAGACTCCTCTGTTCATGGGGTTCTCCAGGCAAGAATACTGGAGTGGGTTGCCATGCCCTTCCCAGCCCAGAGGATAGAACCCAGGTCTCTCACACTGCAGGCAGATTCTTTACCGTCTGAGTCACCAGGCATAAGAAGATGCAGATATTTGGGAAAACTGGGTATAAGTGAAACATGAAGAAAGAAGAATCAACCAGAAATATGAAGGATCTGAGAAAAGAATTCATGGAGAAATAAAATAAATAGGAAACAAACCACTACCATTGGAAGAAATAGCTTCTTCTTGTGGCACATAAGCTGAACTCTCTCCCTCTCTCTATCTAGTCTCATTCCATCACTATCTTGATGTGAATGACTCCAGCCTTCATTTCCAGCTGTAGTCGCTCTTTCAAGCCTCACGTATCAATTACTAACGTTCCTACCTCAAGGGGTTTTAGCATCGAAAATGACTGCTGCTTGGACATTTCATATTTTTTTTTATAAAGCCAGTCACCAAGGCTCAAACATCAAGATGTCTTTCCTCTTGCCAAGTCCCATAAATGCTACCTCCAAAATATTTCTTGTAGTTCTCCTCTACCGAGCTACCTCTTTCCTTCTCCCTCCCCAAAGGGGACGACTTGATCCCCGTCTATAGTAGGCTCGGTCAGAGCGTCAGTTCCCATCCCCAATCCCACCCTGAGATGCGGGACTTCACTTAACACAAGCCAGCTCCGTCCTGGGGTCTTCCATCAGGTAACCTGGCTGCCAGTCCCTCCCTAAAGCTTTAATCAAAAGGCTCCCGCTTCCCTGATCCCAGCCTGCCTGCAGCCCTCAAATAACAGGGCTTCACCCTTAAGCTTTGTTCCCAAGCTCTTGTCTTGCTAACTGCCGGGTAAATCTGGCTCCTCCTGGAATTTGGGACTCTTGCCAGTTTCCCAAGTCGGCTCTGCAAAACCCTTTCCCAATCTTCAGTTCAGTGTTTGGAATCTGACTCGAGACCCAGCGTTAGCTGGTTGTCTAAGAGCTTGCAGACTGCCACACCTGCCAGAAGCTGCTTGCCAGCTCTAAGTGGAACGTAAACTCCACCAGGCAAACATAGAGCCAGGAACCAGGCACTCTGAAGGAGCCCAGCTGTTCGACCTGGGCCGTGGCACGGGGGCTTTGGCTCACTTTGGCCAAAGTAACCAGTGGGCATCTCTAGTTTTACCCCCATTATATGACTTTGGACACTGTGTTTCTGACCCTCATTTCTAGCCCCTTTAATTCCCCAGTAGCAATGACACCTTGTTACAATTTGGGTCTTTCATGCAACCACCTCCCACCTTGACCTGGCACCCCTCCATTTTCTGTCCACGGCCACCATCCATTGCCCACCCAACAGCTACCTTCCCTCTTTCTTCCTGGCTTATAAGATCTTGATCCTTTGATCTCTCTGACTTCCCAGGTGGCACTAATGGTAAAATAACCCGCCTGCCAACTCAGGAGACATAAGAGATGTGGGTTTGATCCCTGGGTTGGGAAGATCCCCTGGAGAAGGAAATAGCAACTCACTCCAGTATTCTTGCCTGGAGAATCCCCATGGACAGAGGAGCCTGGCGGGCTACAGTCTGCTGCTGCTAAGTCGCTTCAGTCGTGTCCGACTCTGTGCGACCCCATAGACGGCAGCCCACCAGGCTCCCCCGTCCCTGGGATTCTCCAGGCAAGGCACTGGAGTGGGTTGCCATTTCCTTCTCCAATGCATGAAAGTGAAAAGTGAAAGTGAAGTTGCTCAGTCGTGTCTGACTCTTAGCGACCCCATGGACTGCAGCCCACCAGGCTCCTCCATCCATGGGATTTTCCAGGCAAGAGTACTGGGATGGGGTGCCATTGCCTTCCCCCGGGCTACAGTCTATGGGGTTGCAAAGAGTCAGACACGACTGAAGCAGCTTGGCGCTCCAGCGGCACGCTCACCTGGCTGTGTCAGCTCTCAGCTGGGCGCACACCTTCATTGTGCCACGCAGGATCTTTTGCTGCAGTACACAGACTCTAGTTGTGGCATGCGGGCTTAGTTGCTCCATAGCATGTGGGGTCTTAGTTCCCAGACCAGGGTTTGAACCCAGGTCCCCTTCATTGCACGGCAGATTCTTAACCACTGGACCACCAGGGAAGTCCTGGATCCGTTGATCTCTTGAGGAACAGGCCCTTCCTCAGCCCTAAGGAAAGGATCATAACTTGTCATGGAAATTTGGCCAGTGATTGACATGAAATGGCGTGGGACCTACTCATGGCTAATGAAACAGAAGTCTTCTGAGGAGAACTTTCAGCCCCAACATAAAAACAAGAAAACAAAAACAGGAAAAGACCTGGTGCATCAGTTCCTGATGCACAGGAAGATACCTGGAGCTGCAGCAGCCACACTGAGATCCAAAGGTAACAACAGAGGCTATAGGAGCCGATATTCCAATGACAGTGAAGAGAAAGACCAAGAGGGCCTGCACTCTTGACAGCATCATTGGGCTGCTCCTCTAGCCTTTGCCTGTCCATCCTAGGTTTCTCGTTATCTGATACAAAGAAAACCCTTAGCTAATATTACTCAAGTTTCTCTTTCAGCAACCAAACACTGTTCCCCTAAAAGAACAGACACGTGAACTGTATAACTTTCTAGGAAGACTGTGCTGTGTTTGGTGCCTAAGGTTGGGTCGATTAATATCCCCCTCATTTCCTTTTCCCTTCTTCTCATTCAATCTCTCTCCTCTCCAATTTGCTCTGTACCAAAGGTATTGGCACTCAGCTCACACATATGTTTTCTTTTATATATACAAGCACATGAGTGACATTTGTGAAAATAGTGGAGGAGGGAATTCCACGGGCCAGTCCCTCTACAAAACAGCTAATAAAAACTGTCAGAATCAACTTTATCTGAAATCTGAAAGTTGGTTAAAGGCTTACGGCAACCAGGTGAACTAAATATCAGTATAAGAGGTTTGTGGCATTTTTAACTTCTCTGTTCCCATGGTTCCCTATCCAACTCAATGGTGGTTTTGAAGACGCAACCCACTTTCCTGGAGTGGGTTACGGGTGCTGGAAGAATCAGAGCAGGCCTTGTTTTCAAATAACTATAGTTGGGCTTGACCTGTCTTTTTTTTTTTTTTTGGTTTGAGATGTTTAAGGAAATCTCTGTCAAAATTGCTAGCTGATTACTACACTAACCAAAGACATCAAGCGCATTGTATGACAAAGAATAAAGGCTTCCACACAACTGGTTCATAAAAAGCACTAAACAAAGACTGCAACCACAAAAATCAAGAATAACAAGGCCTAAAAAAATTAAAAGAAAAAAAAGAACAAGGCCTGAGGAGAGGGAAACCTGATTTCCAACACAGCCACAATACAGTATTCAAAACATTCAGTTTTCAACCAAAAAAAAAAAAAAATTATAAGGCATGTAAAGACACCAGAAAGTATGGCCATATACAGGGGAAAGAGAGAAAATAATAGAAATGGTTTCTGAAGAAGTTCAAATACCAAGTTTCAAATCAATCATTTTAAATATGCCGGAAAAGCTAAAGGAAACCATATACACAGAACCTAAGGAAACCATGAAAATAACATCTCACTAAATAGAGACTATCCAAAAAGAGTCTGCAAAATGAAACCAAAAAAATTTCTGGAGTGATTGAAGTGAGGAACTCAACATCAGATTTGAGCAGGGAGAGGCATCAGTGAACTTGAAGATGAATTAATTGAGAGTATCCAATCTTAGCAAAGCAAAAATAAGAATACGGAAAAAAACTGAACATAACCTGAGGAGACCTATGAGATCCCATCAGGCATGCCAACACAAGTATAATGGATGTTCCAGAAAGAGAGAAGAGAAAAAAGCAGAAAGAACATATGAAGAAATAATGGTCCAAAACACTTAATCTGCATAGCTAACAACTTCAACAAACTTGATGTATGATAAATTCAAAGAGGCCCACATTGAGACACACTGTAATCAAAGCATTAAAAAAAAAGAGAGAGGGATAGAATCTCAAAAGTAGCACGAGGTGAGAGACATGTCACATACAAGGAAGCCACCGAAAGTTTAGCAGCTGATTTCCTGTTAGAAACCATGGAGGCCAGAGGGCAATGTAATGACATTCTAAGTGCTTTAAAAAAAAAAAAAGCTAGTGGCCCTAGTGGTAAAGAATCTGCCTGTGAATGCAGGAGATGTAAGAGATAAGAAGATGGTTTCCATGAGAAAAACTGCTGATTTTACAGTGAGATAAAACAATTGTTTACCTTGAATTCACTGACCTACTAACCCAGGCAAGCTGAAGAGGATAATGAGCTCACAGGTGTGCTTTCCTAAGAAACCAACTCTTACTTCCGGAAGACATTTTCCATCTCCAAAATTTTCAACTGGACCATCGGAACTCTCTAAGGCAGTGGAAAAATTTCACCAAATAATGATTTTTGTTACGATAAAAAATCTATTGAGACTATTAAGATTCAAAATTGGAACTGGATATAGATCAGATTGGGCTTTCCTGGTGGCCCAGTGGTAAGAATCTGCCTGTTATGCAGGAGATGCAGGCTAGATCCCTGGGTTGGGAAGATCCCCTAGAGAAGGAAATGGCAACCCACTCCGGTATTCTTGCCTGGGGAATCCCATGGACACAGGAGCCTGGTGGGCTACAGTCCACGGGGTCCCAAGAGTTGGACATGACTTAGCAGCTAAACCACCACTACACAGATGAGGTTATACTATGTAAAACTGATTACATGTAAAGACGTTAACTGAATAAAAAGAAAAGTTCAGAACTATGCTGCTGCTAAGTCACTTCAGTCGTGTCCAACTCTGTGTGACCCCATAGACGGCAGCCCACCAGGCTCCCCCATCCCTGGGATTCTCCAGGCAAGAATACTGGAGTGGGTTGCCATTTCCTTCTCCAATGCATGAAGAGAAAAGTGAAAGTGAAGTCGCTCAGTCTGTCCGACTGTTAGCGACCCCATGGACTGCAGCCCACCAGGCTACTCTGTCCATTGGATTTTCCAGGCAAGAGTACTGGGGTGGGGTGCCATTGCCTTCCCCGATGGGTCAACTATAATTATAATTATTAGAAATATACTGATACATGAAGAAAATAATGTAAAACAGATGGACTATTTTATATTATATTGCATAATATAGTTATAAATATGTTTCTAATTAATGGCTTTCCCCAGCGGCTCAATGGTAAAGAATCTGCCTACAATATAGGAGCCATAGGAGACGCTGGTTCGATCCCTGGGTTGGGAAGATCCGCTGGAGAAGGGCATGCAACCCACTCCAGTACTCTTGCCTGGAGAATCCCGTGGACAGAGGAGCCTGGTGGGGTACAATCCATAGGGTCTGTTTTTAATTAACACTACAATTAATGTTTTATATAATTAATAGATAAAGTTATAGTTACATTTTATATATTTTATAATTATACATTAATTATAAAATAATATAGAATTTTTTGGAAAATGTCTCTCGTGTTGTTACCTTTATAAGTGACCAAATCACAAAGGAAACAAAAAAAATCTAGGGGTTTTTGGTTTCCAGGGCTTTGCTAAACCCAGAAAAAAAATCAACCTTTTGTTGCTCTCAAGTTAGTGCATTGTCTCTCAACTTTTGATACAGATGGATATATCTGTACAAAACCCTTAGGAAAATTACTATTTTTCTGCTAAGTTTATAAACACCTCTTACAGTTTACTGCACCGTTATTCTCTAAATTGTCTCTAAAAGTTAAATCCAAGAAGTGTGAAAATAACTGACAAACCACGTTCTCTGTTTTGTAATTTGGAACAGAAGATTTCCTTAGCACCAAGTTTGGAAACAAAGAATTCTTGGGTTTGAAAGTAAAACTCCAAACAAAATGTTGGGTAATTAATCTTTTCTTTTTTTAATATTGGTGCTTTTCTATTTAGGGAAAAGATCACAATTTAAAAAAAAAAAACCCTCTCCAAGTAGCATTTACTTCTTATAAATAAGAGAGGAACACACGTGCTGGTTATTTTAACATGTTTACTTTGTTTGATTTTCAGGTAGGCAATCCTGATAAAACACCCCCTAAACTCTCATTGGAAGGACTAATGCTGAAGCTGAAACTCCAGTACTTTGGCCACCTGATGTGAAGAACTGACTCACTGGAAAAGACCCTGATGCTGGAAAAGACTGAAGGCAGGAGAAGGGGACGACAGAGGATGAGATGGCTGGATGGCATCACCGACTCGACGGACAGAGGGAAGCCTGGCGTGCTGCAGTCCATGGGTCACCAAGAGTTGGACACGACTGAGCGACTGAACTAACTCCTCTTATGTGCCTGTCAGCTTCTGTTCCCTCACAATCCTCAAGAAATCAGAAAAAGGGGACGACAGAGGATGAGATGGCTGGATGGCATCACCGACTCGACGGACAGAGGGAAGCCTGGCGTGCTGCAGTCCATGGGTCACCAAGAGTTGGACACGACTGAGCGACTGAACTAACTCCTCTTATGTGCCTGTCAGCTTCTGTTCCCTCACAATCCTCAAGAAATCAGAAAATAAATAAGAAATTTTAGCCACTGGACCACAGTATTATTGCACCGCAGTATTTCTTAGTGTCACTTAATGTTTAGTAGTTTCAAATCCATCTTTATTTTAATAGACAAACATAAAAGAAATGGCTAAAGTGCTTACAGATACTTTTTTTTCCAAAGTCTGACAACCACCCAAGACCTCCTTGGTTTATAGAGTGCATATTTTTACATCATTGATATTAATATGCTTTGTCTATTTAACCTGGCTTTGGCTATTGGCTGTCGGCTGTCAAATTCTGTTTAGTTTCCAGATGGAATGAGATAGTTAAAACTGTTCATAATTCAGAAAAGGTTCTGAAATAATACAACAGAAAGTTCTATAATGTTATTAAGTGGTGGGAATATACTAAGCTAGAATTTACTTTTATATATACTTCTTTCTTAAAATCTTTACCTTCCCCCAATTTTGCTGCTGCTGCTAAATCGCTTCAGTCATGTCCGACTCTGTGTGACCCCATAGACGGCAGCCCACCAGGCTCCCCCGTCCCTGGGATTCTCCAGGCAAGAATACTGGAGTGGGTTGCCATTTCCTTCTGCAATGCATGAAAGTGAAAAGTGAAAGTTTCCAACTCTTAGCGACCCCATAAACAGCAGCCTACCAGGCTCCTCTGCCTGTGGGATTTTCCAGGCAAGAGTACTGGAGTGGGTTGCCATTGCCTTCTCTGTCCCCCAATTTTACATACTTGAAAATCTACTGAGACTTCAGCCAAAGAAACTGCTTACGCTTTCTTTAGTGGTTATTTCATCTTGTCAGTGAAAGCGTGGAAAAACAATGAAATTATTATACATCAATAGAAGCTCCATGAGGGCAAGAACTTCCTCGATTCCGTCCACTGAGTGTTTCTCTTCGTGACTGTATAGTGCCTAGTACGGCTGACACTCTGAACGTTTGTCCCACACCTGTTGAATTTGTAAAACTAAGTCATAAAAAGATTGAATTTAGTAGTCCAAGAAATGCAAAAAGAAATTTTAACAAGTTTGCTGTCAGTGACAACAAAGTTATTTTTCATGATTACTTTCTAAAGTTCAACAAATTCTGAGACTCTTTTATACAACCAGTAATGTAATGTAATGTATGCCTGCTCAGTCATGTCCAACTCCTCGTGACACCATGGACTGTAGCCCACCAGGCTCCTCTGTCTGTGGGATTTCCCAGGCAAGAATACCAGAGTGGGTTGCCATGTCCTTCTCCAGCAGATCTTCCCAACCCAGGGATCGAACCCACATCTCCTGACTCTTCTGCACTGCACACCTGGGAAGCCGTAGAACCAGCCAGAGCACCATTTGATCAGTGTGAGACAGAACCAGCCAGAGCACCATTTGATCAGTGTGGGACAGCTCACCCTGCTGACACAGAGGGTCACTGCAAAGCAGGACTGCTTTAGGTAGCAGAATGCATTTAGTAAACTGCCATTTAACTACACTTAATGACAACCTACTCACCTATGGGAGTGGCTGACTCTTGGAGAGGTGAACAATAGCTTTCTTTGCCTCTGAAGAAACAGACTCAACATTCGAGCCTTTTAACAGCCTCCCTAGTTATAATTAGGAGTTCTCCATACTCACACCATCGCTTGTGTCGTTAGATTCTATAAATATAAGTGCATCTCTTGTGCTTCTTTCTTTCTGGTCTCCTTAGTCCTTCTTTGCAACTTCCAGACAGTCAGGGTTCTGAAGTCGTCAAACAGCTCAAGGAAATGGTACCACGTAGCAATACAGATTCGCTGCCCGTGACCCCAGCGGGTCACAGTTGTAACTCCCCTTCCTTAGGTGGGGTAGTGGGGAGGGGGCTGGGCAGAAGGTGGGAAACTGAATATCTAAAGAAAAATCTGTGATGTCTCTTTGTTTGGAGTAAAATTTAAACAAAAGGGCATGAGGAAATCTAATGTAATGTTGGGAGACCAACAGCTCTCTTCCCAAAACCCTTTAACCTCTTGCACTGGCCTTTCTGGGCCTCTCAGGTGGCACAATGGTAAAGAATCCGCCTTCCAAGGCAGGAGATGCAAGAGAGGCCGGTTCAATTCCTGGGTCAAGAAGGTCCCCTGGAGGAGGAAATGGCAACCCACTCCAGTATTCTTGCCTGGTGCCTGGCGGGCTACCGTCCATAGGGGTCGCAAAGAGTCCGACACAACTGAGCACACGTTCGTACACACACGGATATTCAAGTGCCAGTTTTCAGAATGCAAATGGAGAAACCCAGATGCAGATAACGGCAGGCACTCAGTGCCCTGGCAGGTTTCTGGCCGCGGCGTCTGGGGCCAGCACAGACTCAGCCCCTGCTCGGAAGGACAAATATGGATTCAGCTGCCCGGGGTCCCCCAAGAAAGGGAAGACGCCCAGCAGGTGGACAGTGAATGACCTTTTACTGAGCAGCGACTCCAGGCCACTTACCACGCCGAGCAATATGCCAGCTCCTCTCATGGATCCTAAGACTTTTGTCCAACTCTGTCATCCTCATTCCATGCGTAAGGAAAGAGAAGATGGCAGAGGATAAGCAGCAGCAAGGGACGGGGCTGAGCCTGAAATCCAGGTTTGGGGACCAGGACTGCCCCAAGAATTGCTCCTTAAAGAACTTGAAGCAATTCTTGGGGACCCATGTCAACTGCTTTCAGGGACCCAGAACATCTAGGAGAATGAAAGCATGCGTACAGCCCCACCGCCCAGCTCATGGAAGTCAAGGAGGCCGGCATGTCCCACTGTCTTTTCCCATAATGACGCGAGCTGCAGGAGTCAGCGGGCAGTCCCGAGGTTCAGCCAGCCTCTCTTCCAAGCCTTGGTGAAATAAACATGCTCAACCTGAAGGAAGCAGCTCTACAAATGCGATTCCCCAGCACTCTAAGAAGTTCCAGCCTAGTAAAATCATTTTATCACCTAAACAGAAAGATTTCCTTCAGAGTCCTGAGAGAGCTAGATTCTTATCCTGAATACTTGCTACCATTAGAAAATGGCTTGTTCATGTCTTGCTTCTTTAAAAATTGTTTTCTATCACCAACAATTTTTGTGTGTGTGTTTTTTTTTTCCTCTCCTAGACAAGTTTCTGCTTCAACCAACATTTCAACAGAAAAATTTAAATTTTAAAATGCTTTATTCTGGACAAATCTGGCCAGTGCAATCAAGAATCACTGTCAATTTCCTAAGCAATATATGCTTATCCCTAATGTCCTAGGGAATTTAGCCTTAAATGACTACAACAGAATGATGACTTCATCCTAGCAGGAAAAAGGTTTTACCACCACCCCCAGCCCCCACAAAATTTCTCCAACACTTAATTTGAGACACGAAATAGCAAGACGCTCAGAGATGACAGAGCTGGCAGGACACGCGAAGCTGAAACAGGAAACCCTGTTATCCAGCTTCCAAGATAAAGTTAAGACAAACGCTTTCCAACCACCCAGGAGGCTGTAGGAAGTAGCGATATGTGACAATTACACAGGACATGAGTTTCAATCTCAGCTCTGTCACTAACTTGTGATGTGATCTTGGGCAAGTCTGTCCAACTCCCCACACTTCTGCGCTTGATCTTGACAGCCAGCGGGGTCAGAGCTTAAAGACACTGGCCAATCAACTTGACAGGGCCACTGTGAATAGCAAATAACAGGGCAATTATAACACACACACACACGTGCCCTACACCACCGCACCATTAATCTAGCACTGTGCCTAGGACGGCTGGGTACGAGGAATATATGACAAGCCACAAGACGCAAACCTCTGCATGGGTATTTACTGGAAAAAGAGGTAAATTTCGGCCTGCATGTCAACCAATTAAGCTCTTTGCCTGGCTCTGGGTCTTCTTCTTTTTAAGATTTTTTTTTTTATGTGGACCATTTTTACAGTCTTTATTGAATTTGTTACAATATTCCTCCTGTTTTATGTTTCGGTTTTTTGGCCACAGAGTAGGTGGGGTCTCAGCTGCCCGACCAGGGATCACACTTGCACCTCCTGCATTTGGAAGGCAAAGTCTTAACCACTGGACCGCCAGGAAGTCCCTGTGTCTTCTTTTTAACCCCTTCCTCCTTCCAGTCTTTAAAACCTGTTGCTCAGCTCAGAGAGACAAACTGGGAGGTGACTTTTTGGTGACAATGACGTGGGGTCTTGGCAACAGCAAATACCAGAACTCACTAGCCCTCTGAGAGGATTCATTTCAATTTTGCTCTTCTTATGAAAATGCAAATAAGGAAGCTGAAGAGTGTCATGGACTAGATGTTTGTGTCCCCACCCCAAAATGCACACACGGATGCCCTAACCCCCAGTGTGAAGGCATTTCACTGCACCTGAGCACAGCGTACTAGAGAGAGCTTTTGCACTAGCTATTAGCGGCTTGTGAGACACACAGAGAGAAAAGGGATCATCAGAGAAGCTGAAACAAACTACAGATCCCTCAATCTGAACTTCAGCTAAATATATACAATATTTTTTCAATCGTCTTCATTTTCTTGTCTTTTTTTAAACTTCTTATTTTGTATTGGCATATAGCTGATTAACAATGCTGTGAGTTTCAGATGCACAGCAAAGCGATCCAGCCATGCATATACATGTATCCATTCTCCCCCAAACTCCCCTCCCATCCAGGCACCACGTAACACTGAGCAGAGTTCCCTGTGCTCTACAGTAGGTCCTTGCTGGTTACCCATTTTGAATATCAAAAAAAGTCATTCAGCCCTCATCCTTATATATTGGGATGCCCTGTGCGATTTTATTTGAAAAAAAGGGTCTCCTTTTCAAAAACAATAAAGAAGTTTGAAACGCACCGTGACTTATTTTATTGTGGAGAGACGATTGCAAACTCGAGCACGTTTCAAAGGCAGTGGATGAAATGGGACCATTATGCATGGAAAAACCACACAAACCAGAGCTAAAATCCAATCGGCTTGATTTGCTAAGAACAGAACGCAGGCAGCCAACATGGTATGTTCTGAAAAGACAGAATCTTTGTCACAGGCACTTTCCTCCACTCCAGCTTAACCCCTTCTGCACACAGCCCTGGAGCATCCTTTGTTAAATATTCAATATATAAAATCACGAAGCAATTTGGTTCACAGGCCTGTGCAAGGCCCACACACTCATTTACCTGGTGGCAACCCAATCAGAAACTTTAAAGAAACTACAAACAGGGTTTTAGAGTACCTATAATTTATTTGTATAAGTAATCAGTCATTAGCAGCTACTTCAGTAGGTATTAATAATTAAAGGAAAACTGATAGAAACAGACCGTAAGGATCTAAGTCTTCCTGTTTGCTTTGTTAGTAAAGCCATAGTCTTCTATATGTCATTCAGAGCACCCGAAAAGCTAGCTCAGTCATGTAGTATGGACCTAATAAACTGCTACATGCTAGATTCCAACTGAAAAAGCAGCTTTGGTTTATATTTATTAAGACTGAGCCTTGCAGAATGCGTGGGATAGTCAATACTTCTTAAAGTCTCAAATCAAGAAAGACAATAAGAACTAGACAAACGAGGAATCACCTGTGTGTTATATTTTTAATAAATATGAGTTGTAATGAACATAAAAAGATCAAATGACTTCATCATCCACCAAATTTTTTTATAAGGACTAAATAAGCAAATTAATTACGTAAGCCACACACCAGCCAGAATAGAGCACTTGCTGAAAGCCAGGCCAGGACTCATCATCACAGAGTCAAGGCTTTTTCCATATAAATGACTCTCTGGAATTGCATGCGTCCATGACAAAATAAAACTCCCGAGATAAGTATTTCTCTTACCCACTATTTTTCAATATCTTGATTCAGGCAAGGTCAATTCTGTATTTGGTTTTCACAGTTCATCCAATAACAAATCCTTAATGAGTTGCTTATTTTTCCTGCCCCTGTTTTCTAAACTTCTCACCTATTCTAAAAAGCTGTCCTGTATTTCGCATTGCATGGGTGTCTGGCCATTAGGCTGTATACCTCAAATTTATGTTGTATGTAAATTATATCTCAATTAACTGGGGAAAAAAAAGCATATTTTAAGTTGTTCTAAGTATTCTAAAATAGCGAGTAAGGTGACTTCCAAATGAAACTCACTTTAAGAAGCAGTGTGGGTAGCAAGAGGCGGGACAGGACCCAACCCGCAATGGAGGATTCTGATTATATAATAACAGTAGGATGAAAATGCTTTCCCTCAGACCTATAGTCTTCAGTGTCTGAGAACATACTGTAACCACATGCCTAAGCACTTCTGTAGCCAGATAAATGGATTAAGACCAAACCACAGGCATGGAAGAGGGAGGCTGGCAAGCTTGAAATTATCCATACGGGACAAGCATCATGGTATCAGAATTCCCAGTGAAACTGTTACCTGTGTGTGTCATAATCATTTTCAAAGGATTTCTAAGAAGCTAAGTTGAGCGTGTGTGTGTGTACATTCAGCTGTGTCCGACTCTTTGCGACCCCACAGACTGCAGCTCACCAGGCTCCTCTGTCCATGAGACTCTCCAGGCAAGAATTCTGGAGTGGATTGCCATTCCCTTCTCCCAGGGATCTTCCCGACCCAGGGACTGAACCTGTATCTCTTGTGCCTTCTGCTTGGCGGGCGGGTTCTTTTACCAGCTGAACCACCGGGGAAGCAATTGTGGCAACTGTGGCAATGCTATGCAGTCAAATATAGCAAATAAACATACACACATATATATCCCCCACACATAAAGTCCCTCCTAGCTATAAACAGGCCATAAGAAAACGTCACCTCCATGGATTTGCAGAGATGAAGCTGCTATGAGACTGACTTTGCTTTTCTTCGCTTGCCCCCTGGTGGAGAGACTAAACATTATCTACCAGATGAAAAGGAAACACCCCAAAAGCCAACAGACTTCATCCTTCAGACAACAAGTATGGCTGTACCAGTGCAAGGGCAAAGAACAGACACCAGAAATAAACACAGAACTTTCCAAACAGGCAAAGAATCCTTATTCTCAATCACTCATCCATCCTCCAAAGAATCAGCCTTCTATGCCCACTGCCT
>SJYX01013164.1:234189-267838 GCA_006410675.1 Oreotragus oreotragus
CAGAGTCAGACACGACTGAAGCGACTTAGCGGCACATAAGTATTATAAGTACATAAAACTTCCCTTGTAGCTCAGTCAGTAAACAATCTGCCTGCAGTACAGGAGACCCCGGTTCGATCCCTGGGTTAGGAAGATTCCCTGGAGAAGGAAATGGCAATCCACTCCAGTACTCTTGCCTGGAAAATCTCATGGACACAGGGGCCTGGTGGGCTGCAGTCCATGGGGTCGCAAAGAGTCAGGCACAACTGAGCGACTAACACTGGAAAATTCCATGGACAGAGGAGCCTTGTAAACTACAGTCCACGGGGTCCCAAAGAGTCGGGCACGACTGAGCGACGTCACTTCACTTCACTTATATGTCCGGGATTTGTCTCAAATTAATACAAAGTGGAGACAAAGGAGAGGGTGGGGCTACAGATAAAGTAAGACAGGACATGATGATCACTGAAGCGGCCTAAATAGGAATTCATTGTATGCGTCCCTCTATTTCTGTATATGGTCAACATATTTTACATACGTAAAATGGGCTTTTTTCTTACTGCAGTGCTATTAGAGTACAGCGGTGGCAGTCAGACGTTCTGAGGTCAAATTCAAAGCCTGAGCAGCCGGGTGCCCTTGGGCAGGTCCCGCAGCCTCTCCATGCCCCACTTTCCTTGTTGCGCGTCTGTAACAGCACCTACCCCAAAGCTTTGCTGAGAAGATGCAATGAGTAACGCTCTATGCAACGTCTGGCACGTCACAAATACTTTACACGTTTGCCATTACCACTACCCCCGCTGCCACTACTGTGACTGCTTGCTGTATTAACTAGGCTCAACAGTGAGAACAGAGGAGAACGGAAAGCCCATTTTTTGTCTATTGAGGGTGTTTTGGTCCAGCTGGGGATTCAGGACACATAAGGAAAAGAGGAAGAAACAACACTGGAATAACACATCCTATGTACTTAAGTGCTAAACTTAAGTCTCTTTCCGGGAATTATCTCAGGAAACCCTGCAGGACCGGTTTTTGGAGGTGAGAGTCGCTGCCAGATCCAAAGCCTGGGCTCCTCTGACACGCTGACAACTGACACTTCCCCATAACTAAGCAGTGTGGGGAACAGAAGCTGCAGAAACACAAGGAAGTTGGGGGCGAGGGGCCACCACTTACTTAGCAGGGAGGTCAGGGCAGGTTTCTCAGCAAGAGGAAGAGAGCTGTGCCTGCGAGGCCAGTGGCAGACAGAGACAGGAGACCCTGGAACCAGGTGAACGGGACGGACCGCCTGGGGTTGCCCTGAGGTTTCCATGGGATGGAAGAGAACAGTGAGCGGGGAGGAAGGGCAGGGGGCCGGGAGGACAGCGGCAGAGAAAACAGAAAGAAGGGGCTGATCAGAAAGGAGAGAAGAAGAAAGACGCTCCAAACCTGATAGAACCTGACTACTAACTAGGTCAGCTTTCTCAAAAGTGGTCCTCAGTTCCCCCGCACTAGGATAGCCTGGGATGCAAACTGAAAATGCAGACTCCCAGGCTCGCTCCCGGCCCGGGAATGGAGCCCCGGAATCTGTTCTTCACGTGCTTCCTGGATAGTCGGCTGTGCACGGAACAGGACGAACTTCCGGGGAGACAAAGAGGGAATGTCAGAGGAGGAAGTCAAAGATGACCCAGAAATGCCGAGCCTGAAAACGCCATCAGTTTTCAGCTCGCACCCAAATAGCCCATTGCTTCCCTCGCCCCCTCCTCACTAGGTCACCCTGTGGCCAGAACGCCTTCCCTGAACACTGCTTGTCTCCCACCCACCTCTACCCAGGCGCCCAGAGCAGCTTCCACGGCTGAGCAAGGAGCTCTAACTCCCCTTCGGCCCCGCAAAGTCAGGCCCCAGCTCCCTGTCTCCCCAGGTTGAGGTTTCAAGCTGTCCTGGGAGAGAGCAATGGACGTAAGTGATCACGGCTTTACACCAAGGCCGGAGGCAGGGGCCCATGGGGAGAAGAGGGGGCATCCTGCAAGCCCGGCCCGGGGCAGGTCAGTTCTCATGCATCTGTTGCTGCTGTTGTTTAGTTCCTAAGTCGTGTCCGACTCTTTGCAACCCCGTGGACTGTAGACCGCCAGGCTCCTCTGTGCAAGGGATTCTCCAGGCAGGAATACTGGAGTGGGTTGCCATTTCTTCCTCTCAGGGATCTTCCCAACCCAGGGAATCAAAGCCACATCTCCCGCATTGGCAAGTGGATTCTTTACCACTGAGCCAGCAGGGAAGCCCCTACATACAACTGCAAAACCCCTTCCAGTTCAGACTCCTGCACCAGGGAGCAACTATACACAGTCCTGGGGCAAAGCCTCCCACCCTTCTGCTTCAGGCTCCTCAATGTCCAATGCAAGGGTGTTTCACTAGTGAGGCGATGCTAGGGGAGGCTAGGAGTTGACCTCTGCCACCCCAACACACGCTTACCACAAGCCAAAGTGTGGGCCAGCTTTCGATGACACCCAGGCTCACCTTGCTCCATACCACTTTGAAGGCCCTATTCAATCTTCTTCTCTCCTCCTTACAATACCCCCTTTCTTCCTTGCCCACCACCTCTCCATCTCCTCCATGAAAAATCAGCTCAAGATCTTCAAAGCATCATCAGGTGGCAAAGAATGTCACAGCTATGTCGAACAGAATCCCCACCACTGACACCCCAAGACCCTGGAGTGAGCCTGAACTCTCGGTTTCTGCATCGGCCCATTTTTATCAAGTGCCCCCTGGGTCTCTAAGTGTCAAGTATTATTCACCATGTTTCTCCACAGCCCCCAAGGCTGTGTGAGGAGGAAGAGGGCTCTCTGGACGTACAGACTGGGAAGAAAGCCACCTTGGGCCTCACATTTCGTCAGGGTAGCAATGCAGCCGGGCTAGCCTGACCTATTCCCCATCCAGATACACAGGGAGACTGCCCAAGTGCACAAGAATCAACCCTTCAGCAGCCACCAGTCTCCCCTTCCGTGTGCTCCTGGTGAAGTCATGAGCCCCAGGGGCACTGGAGCCAAACGCATGCAGTCTTTGGGTCTCCTACAGTGCCTGGTATCCACACATCCCCTAATATACACAAAATGTTCCATCAGTTGACATACCATTGTTTTCATAAAATGTACATTTTTCTCTCTGCTTCCCTCTGAAGTTTATCCCACAAGTCAAATAAGAGTTTCTGTTAACTAATTCGCCAAGAAGTAAGTTTTCTGTTTTGAGGGTTGTTTTGTTTTTACAATCACACAATAATATTTTCATCATTGTTTATCTGTCATTGCAAGTTCACTGAGATGGCTAACTGCTCCATTTAACTCTCTCTAGTGTGCTTTTTCTTATCAGAGGTAACCGATATTTATCTAAGGAAATTAACCAAAATAGGCTTAAAGGAAAGTAGAACATAGGTGAGAAATAATTTATATGAAAACGTGGGGAACGTCGGGAGGTGGAAAGTATATTTTATTAGCTTTATGACCCAGAAAAAGAAAAAAGCAAAGTTTCATAGGAGCGTGTCCGTGCTGAAATTCTCCCACTCTGGCCAGTTTGGATTTATTATTGGATTATTTCAATCCCAAACAATTTTCAAGTAGGTGACAGTTTAGGGGAGGAAGCTCAATGAAACTGTTACACAAAACTGTCAGATTAACTTGAACACTTGATGCCTCCTCGCAGCTAAAAACCACTTCTTCTGGAAAGCATGGCAGCCCGTTTTACAAAATACACGGCTGTGCACGTCTGCCTATCTGGGGAAACGATCAAGGCCCAAGGCTGAGTTTGATGAACAAAGCGGTATTGCATTGTTGTTAGACCTTTTTTAATGTACAGTATACACCACCTTTTACAATATTTAACATGTGCCAAAGAACAAAACCTTCCCCCCACGGGCACTGACAAGCTAGGGGTGCAGATGGAAAGAGCCAAGGAAAACAGAGGAGGCCCTAGAAAACGGAAAGGCCGGCTCATCAGGCGAGTCTTCAGACGTGCTGGAACCGTCTCCAGCAGACGGACTCGGGAGCATCAGATACCTGTCAGCATCGCTCTCACATAGGGCTGTGACCACTTGCTTTGCTGTGATTTCTTGTGGGCCAAACATGTGACGACGTGATTGGGCAGGAAAAAGGAATGGCAGAGGTGGGTGGGAAGGAAAGCCTTTCATTGTACAGTTTGCCTGGGACCGTCTCCTTCTGGACAGCCATGGCCTCTTGACGCTCGTTTAATCAAGAAAAGGAATCCCTATTAGATGACTGTAGTTAAATTTATATTGGGTGTTTTGGGGTTTTTTTTTTTTTTTGCCTCGCCGGGCACCATGCAATATCGCAACCAGGGATCAAACCTGTGCTTCCTGCTCTGAGAGCACGGACACCAGGGATGTCCTAAATTTATAGTGGAAGAAAAAACTGATTGCAAAAGCTTAGGTGAATTTTAAAATGGTACTAGTGGGCCAGACCAGTGAAAACGAAATGTTTAGGGTTCTGTGTAAATAGAGAAAAGAATAGAACAAAGGAGACCAAATGCACTAGGCAGCTATGCACTTTGTATCTTACATATGATTTCTGTTATTTTTCAAATAATAATAAAAAGTCTTTCCTACTGAAAATTAAAAAAAAAAAAAAAATGCTTAGGTGAGCTCCTGAAGGTTACAGGGGAACCACAGTGGGCCAAGCAGAAGTGGGTGAGTGTTTAGGAAGAAGGGTGCCCAGGAGTGGGTGGGGGGAGGCACGGAGGCTGGAGGATCTGGGGTGAAGCTCAGCACCGCCCCCTCACCTGTCTGTCATCAGGTAGGACACGTACTCTCTCTGAATTTTAGCCTCTTATAAAATGGAGATAAGAAGAAACTCACTGCGTTTCCGTGAAGACTGAATTGCTGTGTTGCTTAGGTGCTCAGCCGTGTCTGACTCTTTACGACCCCATGGACTGCAGCAGGCCAGGCCTCCCTGTCCTTCACCATCTCCAGGAGCCTGCTCAAACTCATGTCCATTGAGTCAGTGATGCCATCCAACCATCTCATCCTCTGCCACTCCCTTCTCCTCCTGCCTTCAATCTTTCCCAACATCAAGGTCTTTTCCAATGAGTTGGCTCTTCACATGTGATGGCCAGAGTACTGAAGAGTAAATATGTTAATGTATATACATGGGCTACTTCAGAATCTACCATGGAGTGGAGGGACAGAACTGCTGCTGCTGCTGCTGCTAAGCCGCTTCAGTCGTGTCTGACTGTGCGACCCCATGGACTATAGGCCCCCAGGCTCCTCCGTCCCTGGGATTCTCCAGGCAAGAACACTGGAGTGGGTTGCCATGTCCTTCTCCAGAAGGGACAGTAAGTAAGGTCATTTTTAAACAGCTAAAGGGCCTGCCGGGTCTGGAAGGGCACAAGAATCGCATCCAGGCTTGCAGTGCATGGGGTTGACCCTGCCGGGCCATTTCACTCCAGCCCTCGGGTGTGGGTGGCAGACACCCCAGGCCGGAGCCCGAAAGGTCGAGGGGGCCGGGCACGGGGGCTGCCCCCGGACACTGGCCCGGCTCTCAGGACTGTGAGACGACACAAACCCATCAGCTCTCCTCACTTCCGCTCCCGCTGCGTGAAGGGCCACTTCGGGGAGGACACGCCGGGTCCGAGGGGCCAGTCTGGATCCAATCTCTTAACCTCCAGGTCTGAGCCCCAGGTTCCCCCGCTGCTTGCCTACTCACTCACAGACCCCTTGAGGCGAGAGCTGGGGGCCCAGCCCGACCGGGACAAGGACGGGGGTGCTGCCTGAGAGAACAAGGCCCCCTTCCCGCTGAACCCCGCAGCCTCGAGCGGGGCCCTGCAGCCCCGCCCTGGAGACCCAGCCGCCTGCCAGGCCCCCGGCAAGCCCTCCCCCGACCCGGGCCCAGCCCCTGCGATAGCAGAGCCGGGAACACAGAAATGCACGGAGCTGCGAGCTTTAGGGCCAGGGTCTGGAACAGCTCCGTTCTCTTGAGTCGCGGATGAAGATATCCCAGACAGCGGCAAGAGAACGGCCGTCTTCTGAACGCGCGAGCCGTCCGCGGGGCCCCCCTCGCTGGCGTCTCGCTTCCCCGCTGCGCTTCACAGAAAAGCACCCCGACCTTCTAGCACAGGCTCCCGCCTCTTCAGACGGAAAGGAAAACGAAGCCGTGACCCGCGCTCCGTGAAGGTCCGTACGCTTACACGAGGGCACGCAGCCAAGGGAGGTCCTAACCCAGCCTCTGTGCACAATTCAGAAGCGAAATAACGTCGTTACACTCTATTGGATTAGCATGAGGGGAGCAGGGCCCCGCCGCCAACAGACCGTAAGCGGAAAACGCGCTTCAGCTCAACTGTCTGCACGTCCAGGTTCAAGGTGACTTCGAACATCTCAAAAACCATAGCTGGAATCAGCCAAATTCCACTCATCCAACAGCTTGGTATTCAATCAGCCTCCTTGGAAACCAAGCACGAAAAATTCAGTCCTTTGCAAGATACAAGATATGTATATACTAATAATAGATCGTTAGGTAAAAATAAGTAGACCGACCAAAAAAATTAAAATGGTTCAGTTCAGCTCAGCTCAGTCGTGTCTGACTCCTTGTGACCTCATAGACTGCAGTACGCCAGGCTTCCCTGACCTGTAGGTTAAGTGACTATATTTGTTTTTTTTTTTAATTTCATGAATTTGATTTTTTTACTCCAACAGAACAGGGTCTGGTCTGAGCCCCACAGCTGCTAAAATCAGAACAGAAATGAGAACCCTAACCCAACCAGAGCTCTGACACCACACCCAGCCTTATCACCTGGCAAAGGCTTACACACTCCAGCCCAGGGAGCTACAGGGACTGCTCAGGCATTCCAAAGCCTTCCATGAAGGGCAGAAGGGAAAGGGTATTATGTAATGAACCTCCTCATGGGTAAGACACTAATGATAGGGACAAGCAGTAAAAAAAGAAACAGAAGGTGAGAGGCATAAGCCCAAGCAGTTTATCACGGACACAGAATATCATTTTATTATCGAAATAAAATTAATCTGGACTTCTCAGATTTTCTTCACTGCGCAAAGAGAACACACCTCCGAAACAGAATAATGAGGGAAAATGCAAAATCAATTTTCTTCTACCAAATATGCATTGCTCCAAATGAAAACTGTTCATACATGCAGAGAAAGTGGCCTTTTCCCTGGAATTCCCCAAATTGGGGTATTATGTGTTTTCACTCACAAACCTGGCGAGTATATTTCCCTGTGAGAACCCATCAAAGGATGAACCCTGTGATCAGCATCCAAAGGTTCACCAAACACGAACAAAGGTTCACTGGTATTTCACATACTCTCCTGGATACAATTAAAGCGCTGAGTCAGTAAGGACTGAGGTCTTCTCCTAGATTACTGAGCAGTTTTGAAAGCCAGTTTTTTCCAAATTGGCCTGAAAATTGTCAGAGGGTTTTCTTTGCTTTGACTCAACTCACAAACTTCCAAGGATGCAGACACCATTTCAAAGCTGTGGTGGTGAGTGCTCTCCTACCTTAAGAAGACAAGACAGTCCTTTTTACTTCCTTCATTACTTCAGGTATATATGGTACCCAGACCAGAAGCAAAAGTTCAGTGATCACGGCAGACAGCAAAAGTGAGCTAGGACTACAATGAAAATTCAATAGCTTGACCTGAGTTCTCAATTCAGCCAGTTCAGTACTGGCCTTAGAGGTGGACAGACACCCTCTGGAATTCTCCACTTGCCCTCCAGAAGAGTTCTGATGGATGTAAAAACCTAGTTTTCATGAGAATCTCTTTCATGAAAACTTATTTTTCTTTTCCAGGCAAGAATACTGGAGTCATTCTTCATGTTCTCCTCCAGGGGATCTTCCCAACCCAGGGATCGAACCCACATCCCTTATGTCTCCTGCACTGGCAGGCAGGTTCTTTACTGCTACTGCCACCTGGAAAGCCCCCAAGAGATTACCTAAATTAAAACTTTCACAGCTTTTCTGAACTTCTGATAACCTGTTCTACTTTCATCCAATCTCATGTACTGAAGAAAAGTGAATTTCCCAGAGGGAGAAAAACTTCACCGTTTTCTAAATAAGGTTTTCATGGGTAAGGCTAAATGACATCATGACTCTACTTTTAAAACACTATACAATATGCATTTTATTCTTTACAGTGTACATTTGTGACTCCATGTGTGACTAATGCCTCATGAAATTATTTATTATCTCCTGAATTCACCCAGGAATTCTGAAGATTGTTTGGACAGGCCTGCAAAGCAAAAAAGACATTGAAGTCGAGCATTGGCGGCTAAGGCTGCTACAGGCATCCAGACGTGGAAGTAAATGTTTTGATCATTTCGTGTATCCTAATATATTGTTTTGCTGTTGTTCAGTTGCTAAGTTATGTCCGACTCTTTGTGACCCCCATGGACTGCAGCCCACCAGGCTCCTCTGTCCATGGAATTTCCCAGGCAAGAATATTGGAGCGGGTTACCATTCCCTTCTCCAGGGGATCTTCCCAACCCAGGGACCCAACCCGCATCACCTGCATTGTAGGCAGATTCTTTACCGCTGAGCCGCGAGGGAAACCCCATCCTAATAGATATAGAAATAGAAACACAACTTTTTCAATGTTTTCTTTTCAGGACATGCACATACAACTTGTCTATTAATAAATGTGACGCCTTCTGTCCTCCTAAAACACAGCAACTTTGCAGCAACACTTTTACTGTATTTCAGGTCCTGAATTGCGGCTGCTGCCTTGGGTGACCCAACCTGGCAACCTGTGTGCTCGGGTCACATGGCTGCACATTAACAATAAAGTCCATTATTTCCCATTATGATCTCATTTCACACCCTTTCCTCTCAAATTCGTTCCCCTTCCTTGACAACAAAAATATTCAGGGATAGTAGTTTTCCCTCTTGCTTTTCAAACAGCTGAGGAGGCCAGTTTCTCTGTGGTTTTCCTCAATTATCCAATTTATTTTCTCTTTAACTGAAATATAATTAACATGCCATCTGACTTTTTTTTTTTTTTTGGAACATAGACTGGCAATTCATTTCTTAAAATCTGTACCCCAAGTCTTGTTTTCTAAAGCAGAGTTGTAACTCAAACAAATTTAACATAGGCTGTTAATGATAATCATCATTAGATTAGATGTTTTATAATATTTTGCCAAAATTTTGCCTTTTCAGGGATTGCCAAAACCAAAACGTGGTTAGGGGGCTTCCCAGTGTGGGGGGCTACGGCAGAGGTGTTTATAGAGAAGAGGGGAAGCAAAGCAATTATTTATTTGGCTGTATCTTAAATGTTTGGCTTACGTAAGAAACTTTACTCAGCTGTTAGTAGCTGTTCTTAAGTTTCGTTTTCTCAGATTGAGGAAAAAGCTAGTCGACTCTGGATTCAATTTGCTTTCATCAGCTGCCAAAGACACTAGGGCTACCCCAGTTTAATGATCTTCTTGTCTAATTATTTTCACAAAAGGGAGTTTAGAAATTACCACCAGCAACCAGTTAGCATTAACCACACTTCTAAGTGACTCAGGCTACGCTTCTAAATCCACATCACACAGAGAACTGAAGTAGGACACGTAACTGAGGTTTATAGTCTCCATCCTCAAAGAAAGGACAAACTAATGGGACAGACACATTCAAAGTGAACTGCTAATACAAGCAAGTCGAACATAAGTGCCAGTTATTTTAAAACAGGTGAGCATATAAATGGTAGTCATTTTCAACTTTTGTGACTTGAGAAGGCAATATCTTAATTGAAAAGCCTGGTTCTGGCATGAGGACAAAGTCAACACAATGACCTACCTACGTGGAAAATTAAACATGTTGGCAATATTACAAAGGACTACATTCACTCATTCAAGTCCGCATGCGTAAGTCCTCAGAACTTTTGCGTACCCAGGGTCAGGGCTCAGAGAAAATTACTCACATTCCCTCTCCTTGAACAATTGTGCATACTCTAAATCCATCCCCTTGAAATTAAAAGCATTTGCTGAATAGATCACACACTTGACCCCTGGATTCAGCCACTCCAGATTTACATTCTTACAGTCTGTCTTACAAACAGTCATTGAAATGATGTGAACTCACCAATTCACATCAAACTGCTCTTCAGAAATAACTTCAATGTATGTTCTGTTAGCATTTAACCAATCCTTCCCTCTTCTGCTAATAAATGTCCAGAATTTTTAATGGGAGAGGAGAGAAAAAAGTCATTTAAAAAAATGTAATACTTATTTCAGCATGGCACTTTAATACTTACTAAATCTAAAGTCATTCAAATATTTAGGCTCATTAAAAAGGCATTATACACAATAAAACTTTATCAACTAATCATCGATTTGAGTACATAGAAATTTAAAATCCCACTTATTCAAATTGCATGTAAATTTGCTGGTTAAATTTGCTTTTACATTTCCACCACAAATATCGCTAGATAATGCTGGATCTTAAGGAATCCAGGCTTTCTTACTATTAGCCATGTTATAACGAATGGTCACCTACTTGAAAACAAGAGAAACTTATACTATTCTAAGAAAACACATAACACTGTGAATCAGCTATACTTAATTTTTTTTTAAAGGAAAGAAACTTTGGGGCTTTCTGAGCCTTGTTTCTTTCACAGTGTCAAAGAGATCTGCAATGTGTTCATTTTTGAAAGAAGAGGGGAAAAGTGCATCAAATTAAACCTTTTCCCCACAGTCATCAGTCGCACGTCACTGCATTATCGCCATCAGCAGTCTCCATCTAATTCTGTCTTCATGGACTTCTGCAAACCGAAGATGTGCCTCTGTTACAAGAAACTTCTACTCTTTCTTGCATCACCTCAGAATCTCTCTGTACAATTACCTGAGCCTGCTGCTTAACCTTGCGAGCCAGTTTAACTCAGTAACATCCAACATCCCTCACCCTTCTGCTTTTGATCCTGGATCTAAGACTCTTTGCACAGTATAAACTGACACGTTTAAAAAAAAAAAAGAAGTTAAACAAAAGAAAACAGTCCAGTTTCCAAATGATACTGATGTAGCCTCCTTAGAATAAATGAAGGCCACCCTTGCAGGACATTTGGTCTTGCTCAAAACTTTTGTGAGCATACCTGGTCCATGACAGATGGTTTTGGACAGGACCAAGTATCAAGGACCATTGGGTGAGGACCCAGTGTCTCGTGGCCAGTTTGGACAGGACCAAATGCTAACCGGCGCCCTGCCCAAGTATCCTCCCCATCCTCTGAGCCTTGGTCCTGCAGGGGCAGCCTCCATAGCCTCTGGTCCAAATCAACACTGTCCAAACAGGGTTTCTAAGCCAGGAAGTGACTATTTTACTAACTCAGGTCTATACTGGCTCCCTCCCTGAGGAGGGGTTATGGGGGCAGCTATGGTTATCTCCCTCTTGGCTCCACTTCCCTAGGGTCGATGGTAGAGATTGTGGGATTCACCTAAGCTACAGAGTAACTAGGCCGCTGGTTATAGCTACTGCTTTAGTTACAAGGTCGAGAGCAAAGCACCAAAGAAGGTATTTAATTCATTTGTAAAAAGAGTACACTACTTCACTTCAACATAAATGATTTGTGTTAAAAAAAAAAAAAGGCACCTGACATTGTAGGGCCTTCCATGTGACATACAAAAGTTTCAAGCAAGAGCAAACAAAAGTTATTACAATACAGTTAGTGGTTCAATATTTCTAAAAAGACAAATTTCATGTTGGGTTTCAAGTCTAACTCGATATCCTGCTTATAAAAACACACACTAAAATAAAAGCATACAAAAGATGAAAAAGAAAAAGGTGGCAATCAATATACGAAGCAAAAAGTAGAGATATTCCAGTATTAGTTTTGGAAAAAAATTTCAAGATGAAAAGGATGAGAACGGAGTTGTGTTAAACGTGTACCTATAAATATTCTCTGAATCTGTTTCCTCTTCTAAAGAATGGAAGTAACATTAGCACAACCTCAGTAAGGGTTATATGAGACTATATTAAAGTGCTGAGAAAAATGCCTGACCCACAGTGAACATTAACAGACCTTTCCTCCTCCCTACTCTACTCACCCCGTCTCCAACTCTGAAGTAGAGTCAGTAAACACTAAATAAAATGAAGGAGCAAAGAGCATAAAGACCATCCTCTAGAATGGTCCTTCTTTAGTACTGATATAAGAGGAAATGTTCAAGACACGGAAAGAGTGGAAGAAGGATGCTGGAGGGACCACCATCATCCAGCACGTTCAGAGACACAGGTTCTAATGTAGAGTCAGTAAACACTAAATAAAATGAAGGAGCAAAGAGCATAAAGACCATCCTCTAGAATGGTCCTTCTTTAGTACTGATATAAGAGGAAATGTTCAAGACACGGAAAGAGTGGAAGAAGGATGCTGGAGGGACCACCATCATCCAGCACGTTCAGAGACACAGGTTCTAAAGTACTGCTCTCATTTTTCTATATTAGTACTTCAGTCTGCTAACCTAAAGCTTTTTTTTTTTTTTTTTTACAAACTAATAACTGGACTCTGATAAAAGGAAAGTGATCAGCCTAGACAAGGTATGCTGGTCACAAAGTTGTCCCCCATAATAACAACAATGAAAGGATCATCTATGTATCCTGCGATTGTATACTGACTGTAAATTCAGCAGGCTTTCCAAATCTCCCCAAGCTGATATTAACAAGACCCAAACAGAATGAACCAAGGGGGAAAGGACCAGCCATCAGAATCTAGAGGCCAAGAGAAGATCTTGGAGGAAGACAGTTTGAGGATCTAGATGAACTGTAACAATAGAATGAGATTTTGATTCCTGGGTTGGGAAGATTCCCCTGGAGGAGGAAATGATAACCATGCCAGTATTCTTGCCTAAAAAAATCCCATGGACAGAGGAGCCTGGTGGGCTACAGCCCATGAAGTTGCAAAGAGTAGGACATGGCTGAGCATGCGTGTGCATGCACACACACACACATAAACACAATTATAATCGATGAGATAAAGATTTGGAATTTCTTTCCAGGACAGCAGTGTTCATTGGACTGTGTCATCCTTTTGCCTCCTCTGGAGGAGTCCAGAAAGAGTCTGATTTTTTGCCCAGAAGCAGAGATAAAATAACTAACATGAAGGGAAAAAAAAGAAAAAACAAAGAAGCTACACAAACTAGCCAGACTGGACAGATGTTTCCACATAGCAGAGAAAAAACCCTCTACTGCAGGAATGCAGATTAGATCCTGTAACGCTCCCCCTAGCCTTGGTGAGATGGGCAGGAAAAAACTGCAGAGAGGACCTGCCCAAGAGCAGAAAACAGCCTCAAGGGGTGAGAGCCGCAGGTTTGGGAACATCTATAAATAAATAAAATTTTGCTTTGAAAATCACATCTGGGATAGTGTTCCCTTGGAAACATTAAATGTATAGTTCTTCCCCTCTTTTTCAGCATGAAAGTGTCAGAAAACTATCTTGACTCATGAAGGTCACTTCCAAGGAAAATGAGAAGCCTGGAATCACCAAAGATAGTATTCTTTAGAAGAGCAGGTGACGGAGCTCTGGTGTCCTGGAAATGGACACATAACGAGAACTTCAGGTTCTAAAAAACTCAGGCACAGGGCTGGCGGTCGGGGGCTGGCGGGAGCATGTGGCCTTAGAAGAAGAAAGGCAGAGAAGACATCACCTGTTATTGCAAGATTTAAAAGGAAAAGTTGCCCAAACCTGGAGAGAAAGTACAAGAAACGGGGAGGAGAGCGTCTGACACAGCGTCAGGGGAAGGGTGACAGGGATGGAAGGAGATGCTAAGAGTGGGTACAGTCACAGCATCCCAGTGCATCCTCTGAGCACCAGCGGCCTCACCGTGAAGACAGAGGCCACAGCGACTGCAGGTGATCAGAAGGTGCAATCCTGCCAGACTGGGTCGATAGCTAAGCGACACTGGTAAGCCTTTTGGGACCTCCAGGGACCCGTGGCTTTATGAGAAGGAGGTTATTTTGGACTTACTATTAAACAGCTGGCATCCACGCAGACCACGGGATTTTAAAGACTCCCCAACAGAAGGCAATGGCACCCCACTCCAGTACTCTTGCCTGGAAAATCCCACGGACGGAGGAGCCTGGTAGGCTGCAGTCCATGGAGTTGCAAAGAGTCGGACACCACTGAGCGACTTCACTTTCACTTTTCACTTTCATGCACTGGAGAAGGAAATGGCAACCCACTCCAGTGTTCTTGCCTGGAGAATCCCAGGGACGGTGGGGCCTGGTGGGCTGCCGTCTATGGGGTCGCACAGGGTCGGACAAGACTGAAGTGACTTAGCAGCAGAAGCAACATGTTTGGTATTGGGAAGCGGGAGGTGACATCCCTGTTTCAGAGATATGCCATTTTACATCCACAGATGGGCTCTCATAGAAAATTCAAGTATAGGGCCTTCCCAGGAAATTGAGGAACAGGAAGAATTTTACTGTGTGTCTTGAGCCGTAAGAGTCACATCGACAATTTCACTGCATTAATATCAAAAGAATATCTCAAGCCCAGGGTGCCATGCCACGGGGTGCCCACCACCCTCCTAAAGACTCTCACAGCTACGTGGGTCTGCCTCCCTGGGAGACTTACACCCACAAAGGCTCTGATAAATTCCCTGTACCTCTTGACCCAAATCATTTATCAAATTCTTTAAAGAGATACCGCTAATTCTGACCCTTGACCCTGTCCAAGATGATGCTTCTCTGTCAAGAGAGACTGATATCAAAATATCCACAGCTGTATCCTCCCATGTCAGTGTAATCTAAATTACAGCAGTTATCACAAGGCCTTGAGTCTTTGAAGTTCATTCTAAACACTTCATTACGATGAAACTGGCACACCTTTACTGAAAATTCCTTGGAGCCAGAGTGGGGTAATTCATAAAAATATCTTTACGACTAGCTAGAAATTAATGAAAGTTGAAATACATCCTTGTTCACTGTCTAGATCTAACAGTGAGATTTTAATACGGGAGGTAAGCTTCTCTAAGAGAGGGTCCCCTGTCTGACGCTTTTCTGGATATTCTACAGACCCCAAGCCAGTGTCCTAACTATACTGGATGCTCAAAACCTTGTCACCATAGAATAAAATACCAAGAGGCCCCACATGACCTGGCATCGGCCAGCCCCTCTGACCTCATCTCCGATCACACCTTCCACTCTCTGGCTGGCTCAACAAGCATTAGCCTCACGGGCTTTCCTTTCTGTCCTTCCGGCATTCAAGCTGATTTTCATCTGCTCCTTCACCACTGGCCGCCAGCTCATCCATCATTCAAGTGCTACGCAAAACAAGAGGTATTATTGGGCTGTCAGTCAAAGCCTTGGCGGGGAATGTGGCTTTGGGCAGAAAATGAAGAATCTGCCCTCCTGTGAGTGAGCCCCGCAGAAAGATCATTAACCACACAAAGCAATGGACCAAACTGTTAGGCTTAAAGGAAGCTCGATTGTGACGGTCTCTCGCGGCATCCTGGACCAGCACTGGTTTCCCTTTTCCCTGTGCGGTCTCAGCCACCTCCAAGCAAACCCATGGCCTCTGGGCTACCTGGAACCCTAAACTGCTAGAATAGTGTGTGTATTGGGGGCCGGCAACCTGAACTTGAATCTTATCTGTATAACCAAAAAGAAAAAGAAAAACAAGCAAAACTTATGCTGCCTGGACGGAGAAGGCAATGGCACCCCACTACAGTACTCTTGCCTGGAAAATCCCATGGATGGAGGAGCCTGGTAGGCTGCAGTCCATGGGGTCGCTAAGAGTTGGACACGACTGAGCGACTTCACTTTCACTTTTCACTTCCATGCATTGGAGAAGGAAATGGCAACCCACTCCAGTGTTCTTGCCTGGAGACTCCCAGGAATGGTGGAGCCTGGTGGGCTGCCATCTGTGGGGTCGCACAGAGTCGGACAGGACTGAAGTGACTTAGCAGCCGCATGCTACCTGGGATCAGACCCCAGCTCTCTCTCTTACTAACTAGGTGTCCTCGGAGAAGCACTTGTCCTGCTAGTCCTCAGTGTTTTCAACAGTAAAACGGGTAAAATAATGATACCTAAATAGCCAACAGAAATAAAGCATTTATGAAACAGTAAATGATCAATAAATGTTACCTATCATCTCATGTTTCCCTGTCACTCTCTATCACCCGCTTTTTTTTTTTTTTTTACAGCATCTGGGATGTTAGCTCCCCAACCATGGATCAAACCTGAAATCCTGGCAGTGGAAGCTCGGAGTCTTAACCACTGGACTGCCAGAGAAGTCCTCACCTGCTTAATTTTTAAAGCCCTTAAAACACTTTTAACTTCTTACTTCTTGTTTAATTTTTTAAATTTCTGTTGCCCCCTTAGAATGGAATATCCAAAAGTACAAGGGCTATGTCCGACCTATTCTCCACTTCAATTCCCAGAACAAATCCTAGGAGATAGGAGGAGGTTCTTCAGTTGTTGAATGACTCGGTACCTTTAATTCCAAAAGCTTTATAACACTCATTTGGCAATCCCAGACATGAGCCTAGGCAAATTATTCAATTTTAAGTTGACTTAAATAAATCAACTTTTGGTTGGGATATATACAAATTCTTTTGAAGTGTATCCTTTTAAAACAATTGTCTTAAAGTTACTACTCGGAAAAGCCACTTTAAGAGAGCAACTCTCTTTGAAAAAACCAATAAAGATGTTGGAATAGAAGAAATGCTTGATGCCCTATGTTCTAAACAATTTTCTTTTTTTATTGAACTATAGCTGACATATAATGTTATGTGAGTGTCAGGGACACAACAGCTAAAAATTTTATAATGTAAAATGTAAGTTCTGATTTAAAGGCTAAGAAGTATGTTTGGTCCTAACTAAGTTAATAGCTAAGGATAAAGTATAATATGGGCTTCCCAGGTGCCACAGTGGTAAAGAATTAGCCTGCCAATGCAGGAGGGACAAGAGACACAGGTTCAGTCCCTGGGTCAAGAAGATCCCTTGGAGAAGGAAATGGCAGCCCACTCGAGTATTTTTGCCTGAAGAATCCCATGGACAGAGGAGCTTCATGGGCTATAGTCCATGGGATCGCAAAGAGTCACACATGACTGAGCAAGTGAGCACACACACAAAGTATAATATAATTCAATTTATATACCTATATTTATTTATATTTATGTAATTATATATATATATATATATATATGGAGCTTCCCTGGTGGCGCAGATGGTAAAGAATCGCCTGCAGTGCAGGAGACTCAAGTTCGATCCCTGGGTCAGGAAGATCCCCTGGAGAAGGGAATGGCTACCCACTCCAGTATTCTTGTCTGGAGAATCCCATGGACAAAGGCGCCTGGTGGGATACAGTCCATGGGGTCGAAAGAATTGGACACGACTCTATATAATACTATATAAAGTAAAATATAATATCTAAGTATAAAGAGCCACTGGAGGGGTCACGGTCCCTGAGATCTGAAGTTAGGAGCATCTATGGAGATGGTCAGATCTAAATCAGGCTGACAGCTGGGAAACCCCAAGAGTCCCAGGAGGGAGGAACATCTGGGCTCCCCACAGGGGCCTCACAAGGGCCTCTGGGGCTTCAGGGAGGCTGGAAGGCCCTCCAGACTCAAGCAGGCTACAGCGCTATGTTCCAAAGCACAGTAACCCCTGACCGCGGGAAGGGACCACAAGAGAACAAACGCTCCCTCACAGCACCCACCACCTCGCCCCACCGCTCTTTCAATAGACTTTCAGCTGCTGTACCTGGGCCTAGTCCCCTCCCCTGCCCCAGAATTCTCAGGATACCGAAGATCAAACCCCGTCATTCCCTCTCCCTGCTCAGAAGCTACCAGAGCTTCTCGGTTGGTACCTCTGGCCCAAACCCCCCTTTCTGCTGTCTGATCACACCGCTGTTCCCCTACTCCCCAGCCAGCCAGCCCCCAAACACGTCTGGGATTCCTCCGTCCCGTGATCGCCTATGCTCTTGCCCAGGTGGGAGAGCTGTCCTGATCCGAAGGAAGCCCTGCACCAGGCTCAGGGCAAGCCTCTTCTCCGGGAACCCCTCTCCCAGGCCACCAGGAAGAAGTAACTGCTCCTCACTCCCTGAGCTCAGAGGCCTCTGCACATGCCCAGTTCCAGAGTCAGCATCTCTACAAAGACGGCAGGCTTCATCAGTCTTCATAACCTTCAGAAGGACATAGAGCCGGGAACTAGCAGGCACTCAGTGAACATTGTCAGGCGTCTGAGTGTTAAATCAAAGTACACAGCATAACTTTAAAACATTGCTAGTTTCTTTCCACACCTCCCTTTGGAGGGCCCTGGAAATCAAAAGTCTGAATTTTTATTCCCTCCATGTCCAAAATAGGTCATTTCTAAGCAGTGGGTTTGAATATCTCAAATCAAAACTACTTTTCCTTTGAGTTCCTTAATTCCTCGCTTCTTATTGAATCCATAGTCATCTCCTCCTTGCTGAACCTCGACCTGAAAAGGTGTGTGATTAGAACTACATACTTTTGGAATTACAGGCAAAAGTAATCTGGAATTGCTGGCAACTTCAAGATGCATGTTTCACGTTACAAAGCAAGACAAGATTGTTTTCAATCCTGCGGTGAAAGTGTAGGCTTGCCTCACCGGTGCTGGGGCCCAGCCAAAAAAGAGGGCCTGGGCATGGACTTCTTGTCCATGAGTTAATTCGTATGTGCGCACGTGCGCGCGCACACACACACACACCCCATGAGGAGAAGGGTACTCTGAGATGGAACAAAGGCAATCTTCCTCTTTCGTCACTGGGAGGATCTAACAGGACAATTTTATTACCACAACCTAGAGATGAGCTCTCAGAGACTGCCTGGAAAACAACCAAATTGTGTGAATAATTATTAACCATAAGTAGAATAAAATGCAAACTGGCATTTGCCTACCAGTTATTTAAGAGGACTACTTGTGACTGATGAATTTAATTCAAGTTCAACAAGAGGAAATATGATGCCCCCCGGAAGGCTCATCTCTGTCTGGTTTTGTGGCTGTCTCATACCCACGAAATAATCAGGGAAAATCACAAAACCACATAAAAGCACCTGATAATATAGGTAGTCGGTCTGAAGGATCCACTGAAAGTTATCATGCAGAAATGCATTACTAATAATAAAGTCTCACAGATAAAGCTAGGTTCCGTCTGAGTACACGTCCGTGGCTGAGGTTTTGTTTCTTGTATTTTTTGAGTGCATGAACCTGTCCACACATATACTGTGCCTCAGAGTAAAAGGTTGTGAGCCAGTCATCAGGGGCTTCAATAAGTATTGAGCTTTGGAGTTTCAAAGCTCAATAAAAGATCTTCCACCAAAAAAAAAAAAAAGGGGGGGGGAAGAACTTGAATTAAATTCATCAGTCACAAGTAGTCCTCTTAAATAACTGGTAGGCAAATGCCAGTTTGCATTTTATTCTACTTATGGTTAATAATTATTCACACAATTTGGTTGTTTTCCAGCCTTGCAGCCAACACAGAGGTTCCCTGAGAGAAGTGTTACAGGAGGTGAACCGTCAGAAACAACTCAATATTTTACTATCGTTACTGAATCCCCAAGCAGTTCACAAAAGCTAACCACCGGGATCCCAGAAGACATCACTCATGTTCGCTGGTCTGCTGCGGGTTTCAGGAGGTGCTCTGCGTGCTGGCCATCACGCTGCTAAGGTAAGGCTGAGCCAGTGCAGCTCCTCTACCTGCCAGCTGCCAGTCAGCTTGAGACAGTTCAAGATACCAAGGCAACAGGCTACAATCAATGAACTGGAGCAATCTGTAACCCTTAAAATGCCAAAACAGTTCTCTTTGCTTGATATGACAAATCACCAGTTCCCATAAGCTCACCAATTCTGCTAAAACCAACAACAATGCAAACAACTGAAATAGTTACAAATCAAACGCTATTATTATAATAGCTGGGATTTCAAACAGTGGGAGACATTTAAAGATGGAATGAGATTGGTCATATACTGGTAAGTTCTGAAGCTGGATAATGGGTTCCTAGGAGTTCAACATAGCATTTTTGATTATAAGCAAAACCCTTATCAAGGTTTTGCTTCTGCAGTTTGTTACCTGCAGCCCACTGAGATCCAAAAATATTAAATGGAAAATTCCAGAAACAATTCGCACGTTTTACATTGGGCACCATTTTGAGTAGCTTCATGAACTCACTCCCCCATCCCACCCTATCCTGGGATGTAAATCATCCCTTTGCCCAGAGGATCCACAGTGCATAGGTTACCTGCCTGCCCATTAGCCACTTAGCAGTCGCCCTGCCGACATCACTTCAACAGTGGCGGTATTGCAGTGTTTGTGTCCATGTAACCATCACTTTAGTAAGCAATGGCCCCAAAGCAGAAGAGAAATGATGCTAGCAATTCAGACATTATCTCACTGTAAGAAATTTTATCATAGGTATGAAGGCATAGGAAAAAACAGTATTAACATACAGGTTCATCTGGGGTTGCAGGCATCTACTCAAGGTCTTGGAATACCCTGGCAAAGAAGGGGAGAGGGAGAGAACCACTGTACTAGTCTTGCATATTGTTTGAAATTTTCCAAAATAGAAAGTAAAGAATAAGTATGAAGTCAAGGTTAAAAACTATTGAAATGCAATCTCTGCAGTGCCTAAAAATGACTACATATATTCTTACCTCCTAGTGTGTTGCCGTTCTACAGGAGGGCAGATGAAATCTCAGAGATATTAATCTTGGCCCTTTACTAAGGCAGCTTAATTACAGGGACTCCATAGAGGTTTTTGCTAATGTCAAAAAAGAAAGTGAAGGCACCTTTCGAAATTTCAACACAGGCTGTAAAACACACAAGAGGCAAGCTTTACTAGTTTTTTGTCTACTCGATTTAAAGAAAGTTTTGCAAAGATCTCTGCTATTCGAAAATTGACAAAACACAACAAAACAAAAAAATGCTATAAATTTGCCATCCGCGTAGAGGAAGGCACGTTAGCAGGTAAAAAGTTCTGCCTTCAGCAGAAGGTAGCGTAGCAACCCTGGCTATCGAAAAGAGCGGCTTTACCGTCTTTTAGCATTTGAACTTTTGACCTCCTCCCAAAATGTCACAAAAGAATTTCTAAACCTTGGGACTAGAAGAATGGTTTCTTTCCCGAAATCGTTTCACAAAACATTACTATTTACTATATCCGTTTTGAGCCACTGAGCCTAAAGTACAAAAACGAACAGTATAGTCTAAAAGAGATGCAGTCTGGGTTAAGAAAAAGTAATGCAATTTAAGAAATAATCAGCAGATCGAGACGCGCTGGATATGCAGCAGTGAACAGCACCTTGCGGGCTCTTCCCGGACACTGCTTTCTCTTTTGTTGAGGATCAGACTTTTTTCTCTGGTCCTCGTGTCTCTTCCTACCTTCAAACTCACAAAAGCTGTACGGGCGGCAACGAAATCTACACAGCTCAGTCGTGCACAGAAACACCGGCGCTTAAAAGTCAACCCACCCCGGGAGGGACGCGCCCCCCCAGGCAGAGGCAGCCGGAGGTGGCGCGGAGAGGCCGGGTCCCGGTCCCCGGACAGGACGCACCCGGGGGCGCCCGCGCACCTGGACCAGGAGCCGCCGTTTCCCGCGGCTGAGCCCGCTGCCGCCCGAAGCTACCTGGGCGCCGTCTATCTCCACCTCTCCCTCGTCCGCACGCGCGCCCGCGGCCAGAGCCGAGCGCAGAAGCGGAAACCCGGCAGACCCGGAGCGGCCGAGCACCCATCGAGCCTCCCTCGCCGCCGCCCACCTGATCGGCCCCAGGCACCGCCCCGCAGGTGCCGCCAGGGAGGCTCCCGCCGGCCGGCCAGGAGCGCCGTGCGCGCAGAGGTACTGCTCCCGGGGTTTCGGTGCCAGGAAGCTCCCCTGTCCCGCGCGCGCCAGGCCGCCGGCCCCTCCCCCGGCGCGGCGCGGGGGTGGAGAGAGGCGCGGGCGCCCGGGGGAGCCCGGCCTGCGCACCCGCTCGGGCAGGGCTGGGAGAGGTCCCCGGCGCTACGGCACCGGACGCGACCCGGCGGGACGGGACGGGGCGCCCGGCGGCCGGACTCACCGAGGCAGCGGATGTGGAAGCCCGAGGGCGGCCGCAGCGCCCGGCGCGACCAGCCCTCACGCAGCGCCTCCAGATGCTCCTCCTTGCCCTGGATCAGCAGAACCTGCTCGTCGATCCAGCCCAGGAAGAACGTCTCGGCCACCGCGGCCGTGACCTTCTTGTTCCAGAAGTGCTGCATGTTCTCGGCTTTGAAGTCGGCGAAGATCTCGTAGCCGATGTGGTGCCGGGAGAGCTGTTGCGGCCCGGCCGGGGACGCGGGCCGGGCGGCCTCGGACCTCTGCCCCGCCGGCCCCTCGGCCGGGCCCAGGACGATGGCCAGAGAGTGAGGCGCGATCTGCAGAAACTTCTCCATCTTCGGAGGCATCCGGCGCCCGCCGCGTGACCCCACTCACAGCAGCCGCCGCAGCCGCCTCCCGCCGCTCCCGGGAACGGCCGCGCGAACTGCGCTGCGGGACAAGCGGGGAGCGTTAGTGCCGCCACCCCGGAGCCGGCCGCGCCCCCGCCACCCTGCGCCCCGACGCCAGGACGCCCCGGGACCCGCTTGGGCGCAAGCCCGCGGGTGGGCGCAGCGTGGTCGCCACGCGTGGACGGGGCGCGTGTGCGGTGCCCTCTCGGGCCGGGGGCTGGCGCGCGTTACCTGCAGCTCCGGGCTACCCTCCGGGCACCGCTCATTTTCCAGCCGTGGCACCCTTGCCTCCCTCGGCGCCCGGCGGCCCGGGCGAGGGGCGGAGACGCGGAAGGGGGGCGGGCAGTTCGCGCTGAGGCTAGGGAACCCGCCTGGCCGGACCCGTCCGGAGGAATCCCCAACAGCCTGCGATGGAAGGTGGTCCCGGGGGGTGCGGATGGCCGGGTCGCGGGGTGCGTTTGGGTGGCGGGTCCAGGGACGCACGGCGACTCACGGAAGGCCCCGAGTCCCCGAGCTGCGCGTGTCGCTCCTCCCCACGCTCCACCCCGCCCCCACCTCCCACCTCCTGCTGGAACAAGTGCCTCCGCTGACTGGTTGATGTGCCCTTGAAAGTGGCTTTTTAAAAAACTTAGTCAACCACGAAAAATTGTCATCAGTCCCTCCTCCCAAACCTCTGTAGGAACTCTCTCCCGTATCTCCATCCCGTACTGTGGGCCTAAGGTAGGAGAAACCGGGCCATTCCCAGTGTCTTCTTCCTTTGACGAAAAGGATATGAAATTCACCGGGAAAGGTAATGATTACACTTTTTTAGAAAACGAAAAGGAAAAACAAAAACAAAACCCGACTCATTAAGCTTCTTTCTGTACAAACTCCGTTTTTCTTCTTTTTCATTGAGAAAGACTAGTTGTATATCTAGAACCCTAATTGACCCCAAGGTATCATGTTACATTTTCCTGGAGCAACAGCATTTCTCAAACTTAAGTGCTCACAGAGTCGCCTGCAGCTTTTGTCAAAACAGAGGTACCAGGATGTGGGTTTCAGTACTTCTGATTCAATAGGTCTGTTGTGGAACCTAATAATTGTTCTTTCTAACAAATTCTCAGCTAACTGCTGCTGCTGGTGGTCCTGGGCCACACTTTGAAAACGCCTGACCTGAAAAAAAAAATTATATATATATATATATATATATGTTATATGATGAGAGGGATCATTGAAGGGTTTCTTGCCAAGGTTGCAGTGGCCACACTGCTGATCTCCCTGGAAAAGTTATGTTGTGCTTACATCCCCTTCAGCGAGGCACTTGGGTACATCATCATGAAGGAAGATGCAAATATTTCTTGGCAAGGAACTGTTTCTTCCCTAGGTTCAGTCTCCAAGACCTTTATCTTGACCCCTGTAGTGGAGACAGTTCCTGGTTATTTTCCAAAGAAAACTGTTTAACATCTATCAATGCCTCCTTCTTACAAAACTCAAGGAGGAGGAACAATTATTATTCCGATTTTTCCAAGGAGAAAAATGATGTTAACTGATTTGGCCAAGGTCACACAATGAATAGTTTATAAACCCAAGATTTGAATCAGATACTTTTGGTAACTTATCAAATAAGAAATCCTCAAACTCCCTGGGGAGAACACTTTCCTCAGTTTTCTCCATACTGAAGCTCAAAATCAAGTGGGATGTAAAGAATGAAAAAGCACTGTGAATGAAATTCTTTATCAGCCCTTCTCCCCACAGCCTGCTGTCAACTGCTTGCCATTCCTACAAGGAGAGAGGGCTTTACTAAACTTGCTCTGCTCCAGGCTTATCAATCGCTGGTTGTCCACTGGGATATAACAGACACTCAGACAGTCAGCACTCAGGGAGGTGCATTCCAGCCTAAGGGCCATCACTTTGGAATTTCTGTTCATGGCAGATTGTGTTTTCCAAAGAGAGCGGCCACAACGCTTCTCAGGCGTGTGCGTTTCATAATGGGACCCCGTCACTCCCCTGCCTGGACATAGAATCTCTCTCTTCACCCCTTGAACTCTGGTTAGGACCTCTGATTGCTTTGACCAGTAGAGCAGAGATGAATTGGAGGGGGGCATGGCAACACACTCCAGAATTCTTGCCTGGATAATCCCATGGACACAGGAGCCTGGCAGGCTATGATCCATAGTGTCAAAAAGAGTTGGATACAACTGAAGTGACTTCGCATGCATGAACTGATGCTGTACCGGTTCTGGGAGTAGACTAATTAGCCTCTTAGCTCTCACTTAAGCTTCTTGGAAGCAGCCACCTTGTGACAAGCGTAGGTACCCCAAGATCATCATGTTGTGAGGAAGCTCAAGCTAGTCATGAGGAGGAGGTATGGAAAGAGCACAGTTCAGTTCAGTTCAGTTCAGTTGCTCAGTCGTGTCCGACTCTGCGACCCCATGAATTGCAGCACGCCACAGGCCCTATGGATGTGAGAGTTGGACTGTGAAGAAGGCTGAGTGCCAAAGAATTGATGCTTTTGAACTGTGGTGTTGGAGAAGACTCTTGAGAGTCCCTTGGACTGAAAAGAGGTCCAACCAGTCCATTCTGAAGGAGATCAACCCTGGGATTTCTTTGGAAGAAATGATGCTAAAGCTGAGACTCCAGTACTTTGGCCACCTTGTGTGAAGAGCTGACTCATTGGAAAAGACTCTGATGCTGGGAGGGATTGGGGGCAGGAGGAGAAGGGGACGACCGAGGATGAGATGGCTGGATGGCATCACGGACTCGATGGACGTGAGTCTGAGTGAACTCTGGGAGATGGTGATGAACAGGGAGGCCTGGCGTGCTGCGATTCATGGGGTCGCAGAGTCAGACACGACCGAGCGACTGAACTGAACTGAACTGAGGCCTCCCTGTCCATCACCAACTCCGAGTTCACTCAGACTCACGCCCATCGAGTCAGTGATGCCATCCAGCCATCTCATACAGTGCTGGCCAATTCCCAGCCATTCTCACCTTCCCAGCTTAGACACCAACACAGGAGTGAAAGAGATATTCTAGCCCCAGCAGACACCAAATTAGAGTAGAACCATGGCCCCGAGTAACCCCCAATCGAGCTGTCCCAGGTATCTCTGGGTATTCAAGTCAATCCAACTGAAACTTTGTATAGCCAAGGTGACCCTTCCCCAGCTGTGCCTGGTCACAATTCCTGAACCACCCAGCTATGAGCATAATAGAATGGCAGCTGTTTTTCATCACTGAGTTTTGAGGTACCTGATTACAAAGCAATAGATAATTGGGCCACTGTTACAATGTTTGCACTACTTACTGTTGCACTGTGGTGATGTTTGCATGCTTCTTGGGAAAGTCTAACAAGAATCTAGGCAGAAAGGAAGATTTCAGTGATGTCCTCATTGTGGCACCTCTGGAAAGTCAACTTTTACAAAGCAAAATGGAAATTCTGCTCTGTTATTTTTAATCTCACAAGTGTGATAGGTGATTTAGACTCCTAACTCCATAATTCAAGGCACCAATTGATTAATGTGTCAGGAAGAATGGCATCTGCACAAACCACTCGATAAAACCTCACTGCAGTAGAAGCCCGAGAGTCCCACAGAGATCTTGTAACTGTGGAGTTACCTCTTTCAGTGATGCCATCCAGCCATCTCATACAGTGCTGGCCAATTCCCAGCCATTCTCACCTTCCCAGCTTAGACACCAACACAGGAGTGAAAGAGATATTCTAGCCCCAGCAGACACCAAATTAGAGTAGAACCATGGCCCCGGAGTAACCCCCAATCGAGATGTCCCAGGTATCTCTGGGTATTCAAGTCAATCCAACTGAAACTTTGTATAGCCAAGGTGACCCTTCCCCAGCTGTGCCTGGTCACAATTCCTGAACCACCCAGCTATGAGCATAATAGAATGGCAGCTGTTTTTCATCACTGAGTTTTGAGGTACCTGATTACAAAGCAATAGATAATTGGGCCACTGTTACAATGTTTGCACTACTTACTGTTGCACTGTGGTGATGTTTGCATGCTTCTTGGGAAAGTCTAACAAGAATCTAGGCAGAAAGGAAGATTTCAGTGATGTCCTCATTGTGGCACCTCTGGAAAGTCAACTTTTACAAAGCAAAATGGAAATTCTGCTCTGTTATTTTTAATCTCACAAGTGTGATAGGTGATTTAGACTCCTAACTCCATAATTCAAGGCACCAATTGATTAATGTGTCAGGAAGAATGGCATCTGCACAAACCACTCGATAAAACCTCACTGCAGTAGAAGCCCGAGAGTCCCACAGAGATCTTGTAACTGTGGAGTTACCTCTAATTCGAATTAAAAGCCTCCTAGAGGGTTCTTTCAAGGGTAAGCCACCAATGCCCTTAATTGTAGACGTGCATGCCTGCATGCTCAGTCGCTCAATCATGTCTGGCTCTTTGTGACCCCATGGACTGTAGCCCACCAGGCTCCTCTGTCCATGGATTTTCAGGCAAGAATACTGGAGCGGATTGCCATGCCCTCCTCCAGATCTTCCCAACCCAAGGGTGGAAACCTACATTTCCACGTCTCCTGTATTGGCAGGTGGGTTCTTTACTGCAAGTGCCGCCTGGGAAGCCCATGACTTATGCAGTATTAGTGATTCTGTTTGATGTTTATGTCCACATGCTCACCTACTAGTCAGAAAGATGCTCTCAGTGGAATGTCTGTTACTGTTTATCCCAGGTTAATAATTAGAATAGCTAACATTATCATGGTGCTTTCTATGTGTCATATACACTGTAGATACTTTATTATACTCATTCATTTAATCTGTGCAGAAACCCTATGGGCTGGATACTTTTGTCATTTTAACTTTATAGATGAGAAACTGATCCACAGATAACTTAACCCTGATGAACTTAATATGCTCAAGGTCTTGGTGACTTGGTGTAAAGTCCTCAAGCCAGGATGCAATCCAGGCAGTCTGATTCCAGAATCTGTGTTCTTAACAACTGCATTAAGGCCCCCTCCACTTTTCTTAAAGAGTTACTGATCATCTTGTTATTACAGCCACTCATGTGTGTCACTTGAGGATACTGGCTTAATATCATGGTTGAGAATGAGTTTGATGTTTAAAACACTGCAAAAGTACGTCAGATGCTTCACTTCTGACAGCCTACCAAAGATATCTCACTTAGTCAAGACCTGTATTGATTTTCCCTACAGGGAACAGTTTTTGATGGCTTGAGACACTTTCTCAAAATAGCTCAAAGTGCTCTTAAATGCTATGCAGATTCCTCGCTCTTTCCCCACCTCCAAAGAATGAATCTCTTCTAAGACAAAGTTTAATATTGCTGCCATAATTGAGAGCCTCATGTAAGCCTAAAAATGAACTCTGGCTGGTTCTTGGATCTTCTGAATAATGCCTCTGTTGAGAGTAACCCAGCCATGACGCTTCTGTATTCTGGCATTCATATTGTACCAGCCCTGGCATCTCCATCACAAACCAGAAGCCCATCCCAGTCAGATACCAGTTTTCAAAGAGCAGTGTGTAAAATGTACTTTTCTTTGTCTTCTGTTTCTATGCGTGGTTGGTTCTTGTTCATTTCCTAAAGCTGTACATGGGAGCGGTTAAGAATAGAAGCCAGCCTGGTTTTCCTATTAAAATACTTTACACTCTTCCTGACTATAATTGTAAACCCAACTCAACATACCCCAAATGCCAGAAGTCCATTTTATTTGAACAAAAATTTCATCGGCCATATCAAGTTATTGTGGGTTTTTAAATGAAGTGTTTTATTTATTTATTTATTTTTTACCCACCCCATGGATTGCAGCCTACCAGGCTCCTCCACCCATGGCATTTTCCAGGCAAGAGTACTGGAGTGGGGTGCCATTGCCTTCTCCAACTGAACTGAATGGCCTTTATTGTTGTTGTTGTTGTTGTTTTAATTTTTTATTTGAACTCCCAAACATGAACCCCCCCACCCCCACCTCCCACCCCACATCATCCCTCCGGATCATCCCCATGCACCAGCCCCAAGCATCCTGCATCCTGCATTGAACACAGACTGGCGATTCGTTTCTTACATGATAGTATACATATTTCAATGCTATTCTCCCAAATCGTCCCACCCTCTCCCTCTCCCTCTCCCTCTCCCTCAGAGTCCAAAAATCCTCTCTACACATCTGTATCTCTTTTACTGTCTTGCATACAGGGTCCTTGCATACAAAATCACTGCAGATGTCCATGTCCTTAGCATACGTGCCTCAGTCTTTAACTCAAAGTGATTAGAAGTTACTAAATCTTGCTACCGTTCATTAAGAATCATATATCAAAAAACTGTTGTATTCTAGGCAGTACAATGAGTAACTAGAGATAGAGAAATAAATAGGACATAATGCTTATTTGTGGGGAGCTTACAGTTTGCAAGAGGAGACAAACAGTAATCCTCCCAAAATGAAATTAGGCCTTATTAGTGCAACAGTGGACAAATGTAGATGTTGCAGTGGGAAGGGAGATAAAAGGAAGGATAAATTCATTAAATGGGCAACATTGAGAATGACATAAGACTTCATACAGTGAATAAAACTGAACTAAGACTTGAAAGAGGAGTACTTACTGTATGAGGCTGACATGGTACATACAGTTCTTTCCAACCTAAGGGACATGATCCATTCCTGAGTCTTATTTGCTGGGCAGTGTGTCCAAGAAAATGGTTATAAACAGTAGTACCTGTTTGGGATTGATTCCTTTTTCTTTATTTTTAAAATGGGGTAGATTCAAAGTTCCTCTTGAAATAAGTTTGCTCAATCCTTTATATTCTGCTCGGCTTTCTTAGATACGAAAGAAAGGGCTGGAGTTACAGCCACGCTGCCAGGGTTTGTGCACTCCCAGGAGCTTTGGCCCCTCATGTAAATGGCATCTTCTGTGTAGGCTGTGTTGGGGGAAGAAAACATGGCAAACTGTTGCCATGATACATACTATACTGTCATTAATTTCATAATTGTATGGATGAGCATATATAATACCTTGTGGTGATTTCATGTGAAATAATAGCTGATATTAATAACAAAACAACGTGAGGAAACAAACACAATTCTTGTGTATTTCTCCTACAAACTGAAATGGAATCACTTCATTATCTGTTGATTTTTTTTAACATAATTGCCAAGTTCTACCCTTGATTTTGTCTCCTCCAAATATGGAAGTGGATGCTCAGAGTCTGAGATCTTCAACAATGGAAATTACAACCTGCCAGGACCCTGTCATCTTGCCCAGTCAACAGTCCCGCCTTCCTCTAAAATCACTGCAGATGGCAGATCTCCAAATGCAAGAAAAGAGCCAACTAAAAATAGATGGTTTTAGGCAAATGCTGTAGTTAATCAGATAGCTGCTATAGCTGCAATCTGAAACATGCAGATACCAGAGCATTTTAAAAGACAGACACAATCATTCACAAGAGACCGCTTAATGATCTTATTCATGTTGTGGAACTTCAAAATCATCTACATTGGGCCTTCAGTTACAAATGAAATTTGAGTCCTATGGTGTTTTCTACTTAATTACTTTTGAAATGTGACTAACCAGAGTTTAGAAATCTAATTATATGTAGTTAGTCATTCTTGGTGATTCAAGATAAAGGCATTAACTTCTAAGCACTTGTCTCATTTATTCTAGATGAATAAATGTACCTTTCTAAAAAAAATGAAGTCGCTCTATTTGTAATTTGTTATATTTCCTTTATACTGTTAATGGGGATTGTCCTGAAAATTTAGAAATGCAAAATAAGTGGCGAGTCAACAAGACTTGTCTACCATCTGTGACAGTTATTGTGAATCTTAGTATCTTTTCAGCACCCAGCTGTTAGTTTATGTTGTTCATCCTACTTAAATATTTTAAAGGGCATAAATGTAAGTTGAAAAAGTAATTAGATAAGTACTCTGTGTCTAAAAATATTTCATATCAGAATTAAATATATACATACAATAAAAACAACATTTTATTAGAAAACATATTTATTATCAAGAAAAAAGCACATTTAGGCCTTCCATTTCTGGCAATAGAGCACAGTAGACAACCTAAAATTTTCTCAGTTTTTTCTTGTAGTCATGTTACCCCATGGACTATAGCCCACCAGGCTCCTCTGTCCATGGAATTCTGCAGGCAAGAATACTGGAGTGGGCTGCCATTTCCTTCTGCAGAGACCTTCCTGACCCAGGGATTGAACTCATGTGTCCTGCACTGGCTGGCAGATTCTTTACCACTGAGCTACCAGTGAAGCCCCAAAACTTTTCAGTGCAAGCACTCAAAAATGGAAAGTAAAATCTTTTAAATTAGAACTCAAAGGATGGATTTAAGGCTAGACAATATATCATTTTTTACCTACTAAAAGGCAGACAATAGCAAGCGTTGTTGAAGATGTGGAAACACTGAAGCCTTCACAGAGAGCTGGTGGGAATGTCAAATAATACAGTCATTTTGGAAAACAGTTTAGCAGTCCCTAAAAAGTACAACAGACCTATATATGACCCGACAATTCCACTTCTAGAGATCTCCCAAAGAGAAATGAAATGGAAACATATATCCCCACAAAGACTTGTCCACAGCGGTCATAGCAGCATTATTTACAATAGTCAAAAAATAGAAACTACTGAAATGTCCATAAACTGATGAATGGATAGCAAAATGTTGAATATCCATGCCACAGAATAAGTCAACCCTCAATATTCATTGGGGATTGGTTCCAGATTCTATAGTACAGTGGATCTTCCATATTTGTGAAGTCTACGTTTGTGGATTCAACCAGCTGCAGATCAAAAATGTGTTTGATTTGTCCAGAAATCAAAATGTATGATTTTGATTTGTATGAAACATCCAGGAAGGCAAAGTTCTAGAGAAGAAAAGTAGGATTCGTAGCTTCCAAGGGCTGATTGCTAATGGAGAAGGGGTTTCTTTTAAGAATGATGGAAATGTTCTAAAATTAGGCGGTGGTAATGATTGCACAACTCTGTGGATACACTAAAATTCTTTGACTGTATGCTTAACAGAGGTGAACATTTTGCTGTATAAGTTACATCTCGGTAAGGCAGTTAGTAAAGATAAAAGCAAAAAAAATGATCACGTGATCCAACAAAGGCTGCCCTTAGAATGTATTTTAGTGGTGTGTTCACGTGATTTGCACCTGTGGAATATCTGAATGTGGTGTGTGCGTCTGTGTTTGGGAACAGCATGTCTGTCACTGTCGCTGCTGGGACCACAAACAGACACCAGAAAGTGGGTGATTGACTGGATTGGGCAAGTTCTGATCATGCCGATGGAGGCTGTGTTACACCTACCACTGCAGAGGGCTTGGGGTTGCCTTTTCCTTAGGACTTCTGCACAGCTGAGTGTATAGGCTCCAAGCTCAGAACCTATTACCATTAATTAACTTCCACATTTCCTCCAGACTGTTTCCATCACGATCCTAAATTGTCTCTAACCCAGGCTTTGACTTACTTTTTCAGTGAAGATCACAGACAAGCCTACCCCAGCCATAGCTAGAATGAATACTTTCTACAAAAATGTGATTTCTCTGTGGATGCTCGGTTTTCCTCCTGACTCAGAACTCGACCTATAGCGATCTGTAGGCCGTTTTCTAAATCTCCAACCCATCTGGGTAAATTTAAAGAACAATATATTAATAAAAATAAACTTACTTGGGGGGCTGTCAAAAAGTAAAATAAACTTACTTGGTCTCGATCTTGGTATAATTCAGCATCTTTACAAATCACCTAATATCTATGCCAATATTATAATATGGTTTGAGTTGGAGAAAGTATTGGCAAAACAAAAGCAAAGCCGTGGTTCTGAATATGGTCAGACCGGTCCAAGCATTGTGTCCCCAGAAAGGGAAAAGGCATCTCTGCTTTATCTTGCATTCATTAAGAGCTAAGTGCTCTCGCACATTTTTGTTTGGTGACCAGGGATCTCAGTGATTACCACCTGAACTTGATGAATCAGACTCTAAATATTAAAAATGTCCCCTCAGGCAACGTCTGTTTCTCCCATTTGTCCTTTTGTGACTGGAGACTCAGACCATTTTGGGGCTCAGACTCGCAGGCTCTTATTTACCCTACCAGTCCTCATCTTTAAGGAATTATCCTTCACAGAGGTTGCCTCTGCCTTACAAGGGCGCACAGGGAAATCTGCGAATATACTGGCGGTGGAAAGATTCTCAGGGCCGCGGGTCCCTGAGCTGTGGATAGGTGACCTGATGGATGTTCCCCTTTTCTCCCCCAAGGGTACAGAGTTTGAGAAGATGAAAGATGTTCTGAAGATGGATGGCAGTGATGATTCACAACAGTGGGGACATACTAAAGCCATTGAGCTGTACACTTCAAAATTGCTTAAAATGGTGAATTTTATGTTATTTAAAATATATTGTCGAAACATCTCTGGAAACTTATATATCTTCCTTTGGAAACTGGAAAAGTTCTGCTCAGGCTATCCACCGAGTTTTAGCTTATTTTGGGAGGAATCCCGTTTGCTCTTTGTTGAAACCCAGCAAGGCAAGTGGCTCAGGGCAGGCCTGTGGCCACGCCCCTATTCCCCTCTCCGCCGGTCCTTCCCTCTGCTTACCCGCTTGCCCCCTCTGACTACAGCGCCGAGCTCAAGCAGCTCTTTGTTTGAACACCTCCATTCCTTCTGTCCCCAGGACTGGGTCATGAGCTCCTCAAGCATTCTCTTGGGCTGCCTTCCAACCTGCTTAAGCCTCTGTCTTAACTATGTTCAAGTCTGTTTCCTCCCTTCCTCTGACATTTGCCACCCTCCCTCACTTGCCTCTCACCCTTGAAAAACAAACCCAAAATGAAACACAAACAAGTCCTGCTACACTTTATTCCGCTTGCACTGAACCTTACTACACCAAGTGAAAACTGACATCTTCGTGAGCACGGTTTCATTCAACAAATGTTACTGCACATCTGCTAGCCGCAGGGACTGAGTTTATTGCGGAGACTATAAAGACAGTTAAGACACAATTATGCTTCCCACGTGGCTCAGTAGTAAAGAATCTGCTTGCCAATGCAGGAAATGCAAGGATGCAGGTTCGATCCCTGGGTGGGGAAGAGCCCCTGGAGGAGGAAATGGCAACCAGTATTCCACTCCAGTATTCTTGCCTGGAAAATTCCATAGACAGAGGAGCCTGGTGGGTTACAGTCCCTGGAATCACAAAGAGTCAGACACAACTGAGCAACTATGCACACACAAGACACAATTTCAGTCCTCGTGAAGTCTGTGGTCCAGCGGAGGAAACAAATACTCAGGAAATTACAACCCCGAGTAAAAATGCAACCGGAGGGGTAAGCACTGGGTGGGGTGGG
>SJYX01013164.1:268095-290820 GCA_006410675.1 Oreotragus oreotragus
TAAGCACTGGGTGGGGTGGGGTGGGGTGGGGTGGGGTGCAGAGGCTGGGATGGGATGAGGGCACACGACCCAGTTGAAATGATGGGAAGAAGGGTATTTTAGAAAGAGGAGACAGTGTGTGAGGAGCCCCAAGAGCAGCTGCTGCTGCTGCTAAGTCACTTCAGTCGTGTCCGACTCTGTGTGACCCCATAGACGGCAGCCCACCAGGCTCCCCCATTCCTGGGATTCTCCAGGCAAGAATACTGGAGTGGGTTGCCATTTCCTTCTCCAATGCATGAAAGAGAAAAGTGAAAGTGAAGTCGCTCAGTCTGTCCGACTGTTAGCGACCCCATGGACTGCAGCCCACCAGACTACTCCGTCCATTGGATTTTCCAGGCAAGAGTACTGGGGTGGGGTGCCATTGCCTTCCCCTCCCAAGAGCAGCAGGAAGCGCTAAAACAGGGCATGTAACCAGGTAAGTCTTCCTCCTGGTTCTAGCATCGTGTGCAGGATAGGAAATGCAGCCTCTGAATAAAACTGCTTCTTTGGTTTCTCTGTGAAGTTCTATGGCCCCACCTTAGGAATCAACAACCCCAAATCAATTTTTCCAGTTTTCTTGTTCAAAATTTCAAAAGAACCATAAATATCAGTGCGAGGAAGACCTCACGTCATCTTTGGAACTTACCTCCTGGAAAAGATTCTTCTTTCAAGACCCTGACACGCAACGTCACCTCCCTTTCCCTGTGATTTCCTTCATTACTTCACACTGGGTGGAAAGACACTGAAAATAACATGCATCATGTGAAAGCAGCTTGAACGCTCAGAAGTATGGTCGGAGGGTGAGGGATGGATCGTCATAATTAATAAGCGGATACGTTGCTCAGTGGAAAGGAGCAGAGTCTGGAATCCTGGGTGTGGTCCCTCTTCTCTGAGTCTGTGATCTGGAGTACATTTGACACCTCTCTGCAGTGTCATTTTTCACTGTCTTGCACTCCGTATTCTTAAGAAGCCGTTCATCCCTGACGGACACACACACACACACAGATACAGGTAGATGATGCAAATGTGGAGATACATTAAAATGTTTAATATAAAAAAGTCATTATCTAAGTAATCAGTATATTATTCTTTTACTTTTCCTGAATGCTTGAAAATTCTTATAATACAAAATTTGTAAACAGCATTTTTATCTTCTGAAAGGGAAAGTCACCACTCAGTTGTGTCCGACTCTTTGCAACCCCACAGACTATACAGTCCATGGAATTCTCCAGGTCCGAATACTGGAGTGGGTAGCCTTTCCCTTCTCCAGGGGATCTTCCCAACCCAGGGATTGAACCCAGGTCTCCTGCATTGCAGGCAGATTCTTTACCAACTGAGCTGTCAGGCCGGTTTCTAATCTGTGATCTGTGACCCTCCCTTGGTTCAAGGCTCCCTTTCGGGTCCCATGTCATTTCACGCCACCTCTCCCTGCCGTATCAACATCTGCCCAGGAACAGACAGGTGCCCGCTACCACGTCGCCTTCACTTGTGGTATGTTTATGCTAACTTACCTTTTTAAGGAGCATTTTATCTCCAACTGTGACGTAAAGGCTTTGTGACTTCTTTTAGGGATTTCAGGACGAGCAAGTAGTAAGAGGAAGTGGGGGAGGCGGATGTCTTCCCAGAACCCCGAAAGGACATCACAGAGGCCAGATCCACCTGTCTACACCCACGTGGGCACACCCTGTTCCTCCTGAAGCCACATGTCTCAGAGTGGGTTCTGCTTTAACTTGGCTGCTGTTCTGAGTCCCATGCCTTCCCTGGACCACCCGCCGCTCCTTTGGGAAGTACTGCCATAGTCCCGGCTGTGGATGGGTTGACTCTCCTAAGCTGCATATTCAGCATGCGCATCCCAGGCGGTGCAGCGGTAAAGAACCTGTCTGCCAACGCATGTGGGAGACGCAGGAGACTCAGGTTCCATCCCTGGGTCAGGAAGATCCCCCGGGAGGAAGAGACGGCAACCCACTCCAGTATTCTCACCTGGAGAATCCCATGGACAGAAGAGCCTGGCGGGCTAGGGTCGCAAAGAGTTAGACACAACTGATGCACTTGGTCGAGACACCAAGAACACTGGACTGTCTGACCTCCAGGACTCCATCGACATGTAATACACCGTAAGTTCATGACAAAGCAGAGTGGTTTGTGTCCTCACAGGAGTTATCTCCCCAGGCTTTCTCCTACTTTTTCCTCACCCCCTACTTCCTCCCCATTTGCTCATTGCCCACACTGGTGACCTTATTCTGATCCTTTCATTCCCCAGGGGCCGGTTTTCTTGGACTCTGCTGATGTGTGACCCTAAAGCAAAAACGTTCAGAAGCAAAGTGGAATTGAGGCAAGTAGTCTAAACTCCAGAAGCTTTTTTTGGAGGCTGGGGAAGGAGGGGTCATCCTTGAAAATAAAATTGCTCATCTCTCTTTCATGACGTTAAAATATTTGTATTTTTAAGCCAAACTGCCTTCACTGTGGTTTAAGAGGGGTTTTCTGTTTTTCAGAACTCTCTTTTTATGTTTTTTTTTTCTTTTGAGAAAAGCTTTGTCAAAGCGTATTTCAGTCTAAAAATACAAATACTTTCCTTTAGGAAGTCACCGCTCCCTTCCCCTTACATATTTGAGGAAATACTGCAGATCTAGTCATGATGTTAAAAAAAAAAGGAAACCCTACCACAAAACAAATCCCTCTCCGGTGTTTTCACGGGAGCCAATAACAGTAAAAGCTGAAATGATGGGCGGTGGGTGGGGCCCTCTTTCCCCTCCAGGTCGACCCCCCACCTTCCGTTTTCTGTGGGTTGAACATTGAATAAATCTAAAGGAGAAACGACAAAAGTCCTTTCATTCTGGAAGTATACAAAAACACAGGCTTTAGGCCTGAGGTTTCTGTCTCTTCCGAGGCTGAATGAACTGCAGGAATTCGTGTAACAATCCCTGCGATGATCCTTCTTTACAGCAGATGTAAACGCCTGGCTCCGTCTGACCGGCTCCAACTCTGACCCTTCTTTCTTCCCTGACTGTTCCGTGCCCTGACTTGCCTGGATTATGTGATTATCACGGGGAATTATCAGCCCCTGAGGGAATCCTTGAAGGCACCCTGACTACTTTCTCTTTGCTTCAGCACATTTCCAAGAATGGACACAGGCAATTCAGAAAAGCCTTCTTTCCTAAAGAGAGCTGCTTGGTCCCCGGGTCTGCACACCTCACTCTGACATTTTCAAGGCACTGAGTCAGCGTGGGAGGTTCTGAGGGGCCCGATGAATGGGCACTTTTAATTAGCAGTGGAGGTGAGCCTGCAAAAAGAAAATTCACACCATCTCTCAGAGAGTTTTATATTCAGCTGGAGGAGATAATTATCAATGAGTACAACACAGTTAAAAGAAAGTGCATGCAGGACTTCCTTGGTGGTCCAATGGCTAAGGCTCTGCGCTCCCAGTGCTGGAGACCTGACTTCAATCCCTGGTCAGGGAACTAGATCCCATATGCCACAGCTAAATAAAGATCTTGGGTGCCTCAGCTAAGACCTGGTGCAGTCAAATCAATTAATTAATTAAAAAAATAGAATGTGAATGCCATGAATTGCTAAAATCTGTGATTATCACCTGAAAAGAATGTGCAGTTTCAGGTGAGTGTTTGGGGAACACTTTGTGCCAAATAAACAAAACAGAGGAGCAGTTAATGCCCTGGGCTTAGTCAGAAGCTTGGGTTTGGTGCTTACTAGCTGTGAGAACCAGGGCAAAATACTTCACCTATTTCTCATTTAGTTTCTTTCCTCTGCTGTAAAATGGAGATAATAAAAGTATCTCCAAAGACTGTAATAAAGAATGCACACAAACATATTTATGCATATGTATGTATCTATAGTTATATCTCTATTTTTTAACCTGGTTTCTCACTAGAATGTAAGCTCCATGAGAACAGGACTATTGATCATTTGCTGCGGGGGTGACTATGCAATGTCAGCTTGATTAGGCTGGAAGAACTTGCCCAGCATTTCTTCCGGCGTGTTTCTGGGATTAGGGTTGACCACAAGAGAAATTTGCACGGTATTTGGAAGTCAGGTGAATCCTGTGTCATGTTTGTAGGCTCTGAATAAAGTTAGTGCAGGGGCCCAAGCATTGCGTCAGCTCACATGTGGTGTCACCGATCTGTTGGCCACGCCTGATGCAGCAGGCAGCTCCTTCTCCATTTCCCACCAGATCTTATTGCCCAACTTCTCCAACCCCTGGGCCAGGCACGTGTGCGGCTCGGTGGTGAAGACCAGCAGCTTCATCAGCAGGCTACATGTATTAGCAGGGTTAGGGGCAGTAGAGATAGATAGATTCTGGTTTGTTCTCGAGGGTCCCAGTTGGCCTGGGCTGATTGCATTTCCTATCTAGCTTTCCTGCCCCCACTGTTGGTAACCCAGGTAACCTGTAAAGGCCTCAGGCTCATCACCAGATGCAGAGGCAACAGCCTTGCATAGACCCTGCCCCACAGCAGCCTCCACTATTATGTGAGGTCTCATTCCTAGAATAAATCAATTTTTCACTTACAGTGATCCTGCTTCTCTGACTGAACCCAGATTATACAGAAATTAGTATCAGAAATGGTTCCAGAGGACGTGTTCTCAGTTCTAGGCCATCTGAAACTGGTTCTCTGATTGGATTCAATTTAAAGTTATTAGTGATGAGAATTATTAATAATGACTAATAATGGTAGTCCATGAGATGAGGTGGCAAAAATTACTTTAATTATTATTTGCAATCAAACGTTCATAGAAAGCAAGACTCTAGGTGACTAAGAAGTTTCTTCAATTAAAAAAAAAGCACTTGATAGACAATGAGGTTGTTGGGCTACAGTCTGGAGGACTTGGGTAAAGAAAATGATGAGCTCAGGGCTTTAAATCCCCAGCTGAAGCTCTGGCTGAAGGACAAGCAATATTCTTTGTGCGTGCATTCGTGCTCAGTCATGTGTGACTCTGTGATCTTACGACTGTAGCCCACCAGGCTTCTCTGTCCATGGGGATTCTCCAGGCAAGATTACTGGAGTGGGTTGCCGTGTCCTCCAGGGGATCTTTCCCACCCAGGGATCAAACCAGCGTCTCTTGTGTTTCCTGAATTGGCAGGTGAATTTTTTTTTTTAACCTCTAGTGCCACCTGGGAAGCCTGAAATATTCTATAGTTGCCCTAAAAACAAACAACCTTTTTCCTGTAGCTACAATGCCAAGATTTCTGAAAACCAAACCACAGTCCAAGTCAGTTGAATTCCCAGTCTTCCAGGGACTCTTTTGTTAAAGTAAGGCAATGATGGAAAGAAGTAGGACCCTAAAATTGGAAAAGGAGACATACAGGCGTAGTCAGTGCAGCTGGGAACCTTGAGTTCCCAGATTCTGGGAACTAAAGTCTTCCATGCCAGTAAAATAAATTCCATCTCCTATGTCTAAGGAAGGGATTGTCCTTATGCCAGAAGATCATGCAATGGTCTCTTCCAAGATCTTTCAAAAGACTGGTGACCCTCTGCAGGATAAACTCATAGATCCTATGTGTGCTCAGTAAATTCAGTTGTGTCTGACTCTTTGCGACCCCATGGGCTGTATGCCTTCCAGGTTCCTTTGTCCATGGGATTCTCCAGGCAAGAATACTGGAGTGGGTTGCCATGCCCTCCCCCAGATCCTGCAGGGGATCTTCCTGACCCAGGGATCAAACCCATATCTCCTGTGTCTCCTGCATGGCAGGCAGATTCTTTACTGCTCAGCCACCAGGGCCAAACTCAAATTCCATCAAGTCCCAACAGATACTAAATATGACTTATGAGGTTGCAATGCCCACCAGATGAATTGCAAGGTTTTACCAATATATATCAATNCTTGGACTGCAAGGAGGTCCAACCAGTCCATCCTAAAGGAGATCAGTCCTGGGTGTTCATTGGATGGACTGATGCTAAAGCTGAAATTCTAGTACTTTGGTCACCTCATGTGAAGAGTTGACTCACTGGAAAAGACTGTGATGCTGAGAGGGATTGAGGGCAGGAAGAGAGGGGGACGACAGGGGATGAGATGGCTGGATAGCAGCACCGACTCGATGGACATGAGTTTGAGTGAGCTCCGGTAGTTGGTGATGGACAGGGAGGCATGCTGGCATGCTGCGATTCATGGGGTCGCAAAGAGTCAGACACGACTGAGTGACTGAACTGAACTGAAAGATCTTTTGTGTTGTTGTTATTTGGTTTCCAAATTATATGATGCAACCTGTGTGCATGCATGCTCAGTCACTCAGTTGTTTCTGATCCTTTGGGACCCCGTGGACTGAAGTCTGCCAGGCTTTTATGTCCATGGAATTACTCCAGCAGGAATACTGGAGTGGGGTGCCATTCCCTTCTCCAGGGGATCTTTGCGACCCAGGGATTAAACTCAAGTCTCTTGTGTCTCCTGTGTTGGCAGGCAGATTCCTTACCACTGCACCACTAGGAAGTCCCACCTGATGCAAAACTCGATCTCCCTTAAACAGTTATCCGTGTCTTCCTCTTGTCTCGTCCTATTTGATTTTCCTCTCTTAGAACTGAGGGTCTCTTTTTTGACTTTGTTATTTGTCTTTTCTCTCTCTCTCTCTCGGCTCAGTTCAACTTGTGGGTTATATCTGATGTCCAGGTACTTTAAGCAGAAACACTCTCTAGACTGGATAGGAATTAATAGTCTCTGGTTGTCTGGGCTGTCAGTACCCTAGGTCACAAGTTGTCAGTTCCCCATAGAAGCACCAGATGGATGCATCTCTGCCACCTATTCAGCTACAAAGAGTGAGGCTCTCTAAATTCTGAACAGTGAGTACTCATACCACTCTCTCTGCTCCTCTGAGATACTTTTCAGCGTTTGTGGAGACCAGTAGGTTCATTAGAAACCCTCACAGAAGCCAGCATCACCATTCCACTTGTGTATATATTGATTCTGATGGCAACCAAGTGACTGTGGTATACTGAATTTCCTCCGAAGGCTTCCTGCAGTCATTCACAGATTTTTGTCTTACCCAGACAAGAAAGATTTTTTGCTAGCTCTTTGTCAGATCAGTTTCCAGCGGAACATAAGGCCAGTTCTTCACCCACTGGGTTCCACCACTCTGTGGGTTCCAGCAACTATTCTGTACATAAATGTTAATTTGTACTTGGGTTGAAATTGAAAGAAAGAGCCATACAAACTTTCATGTTTCAAATCTTATAATCCTTTGCGTTTTCATTGTTTATTTCCCTCTCCTAAAGTATTCACCACAATAAACTGCAAATATGTGATTACTTTCTAATTGCAAGATAACCAGGGCTCCATCAGGGCCAGGAGTATGAATATCTAATTCAGCGTTTTATCCATGGTGTATAACACAACGTCAACACATATTTGGTGCTAAATAAAAATTTCAGGAGTGAATGAAGTTATGAATGCATGATAAAGAATTGAAAAGAGGTTAACCAAAATCCATAGAATAATAGAAATTAGACAACCCATCAGGACTTGGATGGCAAGAAAGGCAATATCAGGAGACCATGAAAACAAGCCAGGGCCAGAACAAAGTATGTCCTCACAATCACAGTCATTGTTCATTGAAGAAATGCATAGTGAATGAGGCTGGGAGTATGGTGTGAACAGAAAAAAACTTGTCAGCTTTACATATGTGCTACAGTCTTAATATTGTTAAGTATTTTGTTATTGCTGAGTATTTTGATATTGCTGAGTATTTTGTTAATTAAATTGCTTAATATAATTCTGTGCCAACAGTGCTTCAAAATATGGTGCACAGGGAGAAAACTGCATTGTCTTGTTCAATGTAATTGGTACTCTCATGTGTAAGGCATAGTATAACAAGAAGGATGCTTATGAAAGGCATGATTATATCCCTAATTATTCATTTATTTTCTTTAGCTTTTTCTTACAAGTATATTAGATTCCATGTTAGACCTTGAAGATTCAATGTTGAACAAGTTAGAATTAATATAAACTCCATGGAGTTGATAGGCTAGTGGGAGTATAGATAAATAAAGAGTATGAAGTATGTCATGATAGGGTCTGTGTCCTCTGTTAGAGTAACACTAGGTGTTAATGCAGATAAACCCTCACATCTCAGTAGCTGAAGCTGATAGGAGTTCCTTTCCTGCCTATATAACCCCAAGGGGCAGTGGGCTTAGAAAGGGATTGTTCTCCACCAGGCAGTGATTGGGGACCTAGACTGATGTAGCCTCTGATGTATTTAACACGTTCCTTCCAAGGCTGTCTGAAGTGTCTGCATCCAATCAGATGTAGAAGCATGTTTCTAAAGGGTTGCTCCTGGATGCCATGGATCTCTCTTTTGTCTGTGTTCTGAACTCAGTCACATGGCAACATTCAACTTAGGAGGTCAGGGAAAGTTTCCTTTGAAAAAGTAATTTCAGACCAAAAATCTGGGTGACAAGTGATAGCCTGATAAGGCGTGAATGAAAGAGTTTACTAGGCTGAGAGAAGAGCTAGAGGAAAGACAAAATAATATATGTCACTTTCTAGAATATTGAAATATTGTGTTGTGGCAGTGATATGACTATTTTATATAAAAGTTAAAATAATGACAGAGAAATAGCTTTCCTTAATGCCATGAAGTGTTACAAATATTTCAAATATTTGAAATTTTGTTATGCAATTTGATTGAAGCAAAAACTTGTGAGTACAGATATTTTCACACATTTTGAATAATGTGTTCTAAGTAAGTGGTTGTTACATTCTTAGGTTCTTACATTTTGTTGAATTTAAACCTTACTCTTTTAAGAATAAAGGAACAGAGGCAAAGAGAATTTACATGAATTACTCAAAATCAACTGTAGTAAAGAAATTAGAACTGGATTAGAGGTATTTATTTAATTCTATTTTCTATATAATTTTAAAAATACAAGTTTGGTTNTTGTTACATTCTTAGGTTCTTACATTTTGTTGAATTTAAACCTTACTCTTTTAAGAATAAAGGAACAGAGGCAAAGAGAATTTACATGAATTACTCAAAATCAACTGTAGTAAAGAAATTAGAACTGGATTAGAGGTATTTATTTAATTCTATTTTCTATATAATTTTAAAAATACAAGTTTGGTTTAATATATACTTTAAAATAATAACTTGATTATGTCAAAGCCAACAGATTCAAGATTTGCTTACTAAATTGGCCATTACATATTCCAGATTATGTACATAATATTAAGAATATTTTAATTATTTTCAGTGAATCAGTAGAGAGCCATGTATTATATATATACATAATATATGTGATTCCATATTATGGTAATGTGTGTATGCATGTGTATATATGTATACATCACACACATATACCTGAAATTATTGTATATGCAATATGTATTACTTTATATTACATATATCCAATAATATATTATTGTTATATATATACGGTAATAGCAACACCATGTATATTACTTTCAGGTATCTGCATGTATATATATGTGCATATACACACATATATGAAATTATATCAATATATAATATGTATTATAGATACAGTATATATATATATATTCAACTTCTGTATTTGTTTGTACTCAGATATTGCTTTTCTAGTTTTGCCTCTTAAGAGAAATGATGGAACCCTCTGACTAGTACAACTAAAACACTACTATCTCTTTTGTAGGCCAGACTGAAATTTTTTTCTTCCTTGTCCTATTTGTCTTCTCCTACATCTGTCTCTGCTACATTATTGTCATCATTTTTTTAAAATTTCAGGGGTTTTATTGACAGAGATATTTAAGTGTTTCCCTATGCACTTGCTCAAGTTTTCCTTTAATTGTTCTTCGCCTGTGATATTACAAAGGATGCTTTATGTTCTGCTTGCAGTTTGCTCAAAACTGCTTCCTGCCTGCTGTTTCCTACCAACCTTGTAATGCTTGAATTTTGTGCCACTCGGTCACTCTCTCTGCAAGCACTTCATATCTTTGTCCTATGTTCTGCTCTGGGTTGTAAGGGTCATTTTAATCTCCTGTTGCCAGAAAGTATAGTCTCTTCCTGATTTGGGTCCAAGCTGAAAACAGATTCCCTTTTGAGTAGAAGCAAGGACACAAAGAAATATCCTGCATGACACCATTAAATAGCTCCCCTCTCCAGCCTTTCCCTGGTAGATGAGGGATTTTTCAATTTAACTTTTTAATCCCACTACCATATGGGTGATATATGTAGAAAGGTTGGCAAAATTCTATTGAAATCAGAGTAGAATTCAGAGAGACAATATTTTATTGTCTGCTAACATAACCCCAAAAGATTGATATATCACATTATATAAAATCTTAATTAGACTACAAAATAGCTACTTAAATTGAGATCTGATAACCTTTAAATTTATTCTGAAGTCAGATTTTTAAAGCATATACATTTATGCCATAAATTCTGATTATATTTCACAGGTCACTGATTAGGATTTTTAACTGATAAAATAAGTCTCTCATTCTCTTATCACTACTAATAAATAGGTTCAGTAATGGTTTGACTATAACAGAACAGAAAGAAGGCTGAATGGAAAATTCAGTCTAGATAAAACAAAGTTAGCACTGAAGAAGAAAATTCCTTTGGGTTGGGAAGTGCATCAGTCACATTTCACATCATGGATATCACCAATTTAAGTGAATCAGGACATGGTAAAATTTTGAAAGTTGGCTTGATGCCAAAAAGTCATTACTTTTCTAGGGAATTTAATATTTTTTATTATGTGTCTTATTTCTTGAAAAGGTAAGAAATATGTTAAGAGAGGGCTAAAGATGAACAAGAACTGTGAACTGCTTGATGCCTAGGCTTCTGAATTGGGGAATTATTTTATTTCATTAACTTAAAGAGACTAAAATGTGGCATATTCAGAGGTAAAGCTACAAAGTGAAGTCAAAGTTGGGGATAGTTGGGGTTTTTATTATTTTTTTGAACACACTCTCCTTTTTCTCCTTTCATTATGAATGTACACACACATGCACACATGCACACATAGAGAGAGAGCACCTTATTTCAAAGATACAGATGTACCATGGAGCTAAATACAACAGTTTTGTAAGGGGATTGAAGCATTTTGACAACTTAGCACTTTGGAAAATCCTATTCTTTTCAGATAATGCTCTGATGTGAGACAGATGGGTGGTGCCAAATTTGACAAAAATATAATGGTCACATCACTCAGGCAAGCTGGGATGGCATTTGAAACTTCTCCCAGAGTGCACATTGCTCTGTATCTTCCAACATTCTTATAGACTGAATTTAAGCTTTTTGTTCTGACCTTCAAAGTTATATTCTACTTGGTTGCTAATCCCAACAAATCTTTTACCCCTTCAAATTCAGTGATAGAGTTTCTTTGATGCTAATAAAAATGAAATCTGTTTGGGAAAAAATAGTGAGTCCAGTTATAGTCTGATTTTCACTGTTAGCTATTTTGAAGTCATAATAATAATGATGGCTATGATATATTTAATAACTATTATATTGAGGTACTATAATACAGTTATAATTTTTAAATTGTTTAATCCATAGCAGCTCTCTAAAGCAAATGTTAATATCTAATTTTGCATATAAGGTAATTGGGGTATGGAAATTTTAATTGCCTTTTATTAATTGACTTCCATAAACTGGGAAACAAAAGAGTTATGTTTAAAATGCAAAAGCCTTTATGATACTCTTATCATTCTAATCTGTCAAGATTATTTTAAAAAGAAGAAACATGTCGAGGACAGAAGGAGTAAAAGCCATATTAGACTAAAAAAGAGGAAAAAAAAAAAAGTCCTGTAATAAATCAGCCTAGGAGGATAGATGCAGGCAGTACCAGGTGCAAGGTTTATAGGAATCATGGCTTCTCCCAAGGTAACACATCAGCTGTAAAAAGTTGTGAGAACTCCCTCTCTGAGTGATTCCTTATCAATGATGGCCCATATTCACTTTGTTATCACCATCTGTTACTGGGAATGCCCAATTGCTCAGGTGTTACTATTTAAGACAGTATTAAATCCCTAGTTAATTCCCCCTTCTCCTAACCCTCTATCAGAAACAGTATCCAGTCCAGAACTGATCCTCTCATAATCCTTCAGCAGGAAGCCAATCCTTAAAAATGATGCTTCCCATCCTTTGGGAGGATGTTCCTCTGGAGTGTCCTTCCTCACTGCATGTGTCAATAAATCTGGTTTTGTCTGACTACAGTCTAGTTCCTGGTGATCTTTGACTCATAAAATAATTTATATTCTAGTGTCAGATAATTGTAAGGTTATTCCTTGAAGTAATAGAAAATCATGCCTATAATTTGACTGCATAGTCACTGGCAAAAGAACATGAGAAGATGACTTGTTTTCTAAGATGCTGCTCAAAATTTTGTGCTGATGATATGGATATTCCCTGGGTTAGGAAGATCCCCTGGAGAAGGGCACAGCAATCCACTCTAGTCTTCTTGGCTGGAGAATTCCATGGACAGAGGAGCCTTGTGGGCTACAGTCCATAGGGTTGTAAAGAATCATACATTACTGAAGCAACTTAGCATGCATGCACACACACAGGTGGCAATGTGGGCCATTTGGGAGCAAAAATAATGTTAATTTATGAATTAAGCTTTGACTGACTCTCCATTTTATATCACATAGTTTGCCAGGAGTTATAAATACAAAACTCAATATTTACAGAAGAGTCTACTAAATTCCTTGATGGATATATACATAATGTATTGTGGAAGATTACAGAGAGAACAAAAACAAGACCAGGAGCTGACTGTGGCTCAGATCATGAACTCCTTATTACCAAATTCAGACTTAAATTGAAGAAAGTAGGGAAAACCGCTAGACCATTCAGGTATGACCTAAATCAAATCCCTTATGATTATGCAGTGGAAGTGAGAAATAGATTTAAGAGCCTAGATCTGATAGATAGAATGCCTGATGAACTATAGAATGAGGTTCGTGACATTGTACAGGAGACAGGGATCAAGACCATCCCCATGGAAAAGAAATGCAAAAAAGCAAAATAGCTGTCGGGGAGGCCTTACAAATAGCTGTGAAAAGAAGAGAGGCAAAAAGCAAAGGAGAAAAGGAAAGATATAAGCATCTGAATGCAGAGTTCCAAAGAATAGCAAGAAGAGATAAGAAAGCCTTCTTCAGTGATCAATGCAAAGAAATAGAGGAAAAGAACAGAATGGGAAAGACTAGAGATCTCTTCAAGAAAATTAGAGATAGCAAGGGAACATTTCATGCAAAGATGGGCTTGATAAAGGACAGAAATGGTATGGACCTAACAGAAGCAGAAGATATTAAGAAGATGTGGCAAGAATACATGGAAGAACTGTACAAAAAAGATCTTCACGACCCAGATAATCATGATGATGTGATCACTAATCTAGAGCCAGACATCTTGGAATGTGAAGTCAAGTGGGCCTTAGAAAGCATCACTACGAACAAAGCTAGTGGAGGTGATGGAATTCCAGTTGAGCTGTTTCAAATCCTGAAAGATGATGCTGTGAAAGTGCTGCACTCAATATGCCAGCAAATTTGGAAAACTCAGCAGTGGCCACAGGACTGGAAAAGGTCAGTTTTCATTCCAATTCCAAAGAAAGGCAATGCCAAAGAATGCTCAAACTACCGCACAATTGCACTCATCTCACACGCTAGTAAAGTAATGCTCAAAATTCTCCAAGCCAGGCTTCAGCAATATGTGAACCGTGAACTCCCTGATGTTCAAGCTGGTTTTAGAACAGGCAGAGGAACCAGAGATCAAATTGCCAACATCCGCTGGATCATGGAAAAAGCAAGAGAGTTCCAGAAAAACATCTATTTCTGCTTTATTGACTATGCCAAAGCCTTTGACTGTGTGGATCACAATAAACTGTGGAAAATTCTGAAAGAGATGGGAATACCAGACCACCTAACCTGCCTCTTGAGAAATCTGTATGCAGGTCAGGAAGCAACAGTTAGAACTGGACATGGAACAACAGACTGGTTCCAAATAGGAAAAGGAGTACGTCAAGGCTGTATATTGTCTCCCTGCTTATTTAACTTATATGCAGAGTACATCATGAGAAACGCTGGACTGGAAGAAACACAAGCTGGAATCAAGATTGCCGGGAGAAATATCAATAACCTCAGATATGCTGATGACACCACCCTTATGGCAGAAAGTGAGGAGGAGCTAAAAAGCCTCTTGATGAAAGTGAAGGAGGAGAGCGAAAAAGTTGGCTTAAAGCTCAACATTCAGAAAACGAAGATCATGGCATCCGGTCCCATCACTTCATGGGAAATAGATGGGGAAACAGTGGAAACAGTGTCAGACTTTATTTTTTTGGGCTCCAAAATCACTGCAGATGGTGACTGCAGCCATGAAATTAAAAGACGCTTACTCCTTGGAAGAAAAGTTATGACCAACCTGGATAGTATATTCAAAAGCAGAGACATTACTTTGCCGACTAAGGTCCGCCTAGTCAAGGCTATGGTTTTTCCTGTGGTCATGTATGGATGTGAAAGTTGGACTGTGAAGAAAGCTGAGCGCCGAAGAATCGATGCTTTTGAACTGTGGTGTTGGAGAAGACTCTTGAGAGTCCCTTGGACTGCAAGGAGATCCAACCAGTCCATTCTGAAGGAGATCAACCCTGGGATTTCTTTAGAAGGAATGATGCTAAAGCTGAAACTCCAGTACTTTGGCCACCTCATGTGAAGAGTTGACTCATTGGAAAAGACTCTGATGCTGGGAGGGATTGAGGGCAGGAGGAGAAGGGGACGACCAAGGATGAGATGACTGGATGGCATCACGGACTCGCTGGACATGAGTCTGAGTGAACTCCGGGAGATGGTGATCGACAGGGAGGCCTGGTGTGCTGCGATTCATGGGGTCGCAATGAGTTGGACACTACTGAGTGACTGAACTGAACTGAACTGAACTAAACAGAGAGAATAATGATAGAGGGAACCAGAGTGGGGTCTGGGAGAGGGCATCAAAGCAGGAATCCTAGATAAAATATCTTTTTGCTAGAAAAATGAGGGGTGAATAATTTAGAAATAAAGAGGTTTAAAGATAGAATTTCTCTACAGAAAAAATAGCATCTTTAAAGACAAAATGATGAGATGAGAATTCCTGTTAAAGAGAAGGGACATGATACAAGTGAGGTAAACTAAGCCCCTGGAGAAGGGAATGGGTACTCAGTCCAGTACACTTGCCTGGAGATTTCCATGGACAGGGGAGCCTGGCGGGCTACAGTCCATGGGGTTGCAAACTCTCAGGCATGAATGAGAGACTGAACATCACCACCATACTTGCCTTGTTTTCTGTGCTAATATAAAGGGTTGAAGCATTATCATGAAAACTCTTGGGACTATTATAAATATTTACACATACCCTACATTAGGTCTATGCCAATATATACTCTGCCCACAGTGTATAAGGATGTGTTTTCACATAGCTAGTCTCATTAATAGAGTTTGGTATCAGATTTTAGATTCTTACAAATCTGTTCAGGTGGAAAAAGGTATGTCGGTATTGTTTTAATTTGTGCTTGTCCATTGTCTTTTGACTTTGCCTATAGTGGAGAAGGAAACACAACCCACTCCAGTACTCTTGCCTGGGGAATCTCACGGATGGAGGAGGCTAGTGGGCTGCAGTCCATGGGGTTGCAAAGAGTCAGACACGACTGAGCGACTTCACTTCACTTCACTTCACTTCAGAGTGGCTTAGTGGCTACTTGCTTCTCTTCTTTTCTTAGTTATTTGTAAGGCCACTTCAGACAACCATTTTGCCTTTTTTCATTCCCTCTTCTTGGGGATGATATTGATCCCCATCTTCTGTACAGTGTTACGAACCTCCATCCATAGTTCTTCAGGCATTCTGTCTATCACATCTAATCCCTTGAATCTGTTTGTCACTCTCACTGTATAATCACAATGGATTTGATTTATGTCATATGTGAATGGTCTAGTGGTTTTCCCTATTTTCTTCAATTTAAGTCTGAATTTTGCAATAAAGAATTCATGATCTGAGCCATTCAAAAAACGAGGATCATGGCATCTGGTCCTGTCGCTTCATGGCAAATACCTGGGGAAACAATGGAAACTGACAAACTTTATTTCCTTGGGCTCCAAAATCACTGCAGATGGTGACTGCAGCCATGAAATTAAAAGGCGCTTGCTCCTTGGAAGAAAAGCTATGACAAACCTAGATAGCATATTAAAAAGCAGAGACATTACTTTGCTAACAAAGGTCCATCTAGTCAAAGCTATGGTTTTCTCCAGTAGTCATGTACAGATGTGAGAGCTGGATCATAAAGAAGGCTGAGCACAAAGAATTGATGCTTTTGAGCTGTGGTATTGGAGAAGACTCTTGAGAATCCCTAGGACTGCAAGGAGATCAAACCAGTCCATCCTAAAGGAAATCAATCCTGAATATTCATTGGAGGGACTGATGTTGAAGCTGAAATCCTTTGGCCACCTGATGTGAAGAGCTGATTCATTTGAAAAGACCCTGATGCTGGGAAAGATTGAAGGTGGGAGGAGAAGGGGATGACAGAGGATGAGATGGTTGGATGGCATCACCAACTCGATGGACATGAGTTTGAGCAAGCTCTGGGAGTTGGTGATGGACAGGGAAGCCTAGCGTGCTATAGTCCATTGGGTCACAAAGAGTCAGGCACGAATGAGTGACTGAACTGAACTGAACTGATAGTGGCTGTATGGTGTTTATTTTTTAAATGCTTTTTCCTTCAATTATAAATCTTTCCTCTGAAACAGACAGCATTTGTTTAAAGCATTTCCTTTAAAATATGGTCACAGTTGTTCAGTTATTTAGTCATACCTGACTCTTTGCAACTCCATGGACTACAGCACATCAGGCTTCCCTGTCCTTCACTGTCGTCCAGAGTTTGCTCAAATTTACATTCGCTGAGTCGGCGATGCCATCCAACATCTCATCCTCTTTTGCCTCCTTCTCCTCCTGCCCTCAATCTTTCCCAGCATCAGGGTCTTTTTCTAATGAGTCTTCTCTTCACATCAAATGGCCAAAGCATTGGAGCTTCAGCATCAGTCCTTCCAATGAATATTCAGAGTTGCTTTTCTTTAGGATTGGCTGGTTTGATCTCCTTGCTGTTTAAGGGACTTTCAAGAGTCTTCTCCAGCACCATAGTTAGAAAGCATCAGTTCTTCAGTGCTCAGCCTGCTTTATGGTCATAGTTAGGAAAACCTTCCCAATTCCAACACTGTACATAGATTCTTCAGTGATTATTATTGTGCTACTTAGCCTTATTCCTTATATATAGGCTATTGATCCATTTGAAAATAATTATTAAACATATTAATTATGAACATTTTTTCATATATGGATCAAGTTGTATCATTTCTGTTTACTGAATTGTCAATGGTTTTGTCAGTGATAAAAAATTCAAGCTTTATCATATAGTAAATGAAATTGTCTGGGCCTGTACCACACCAGTGTCATTATTTAGTTGTTTCGTTTTATCCCCTTATTGCTTTTACTTTTTATATTTTTCTGGCTATATAAAAATTTGTAACAAATTAAGTTTAATATCAAGTTTTCAACAAAAAACTTTTATTATGTTTCATTTGCATTATGGGAAAGTTTTAAGTTAACTGGAGACAGATTGAGACCTTTTTATATATGTTTTTCTTATCTAAGAACATAGGCTTTCTTTTGTTCAGGGCTTATTTTGTTCTTCAATAGTGTTTTTAATTTTATTTTATTTTTTATGTCTTGCATTTGTTGTCACTGTATTTGGTACTTACTCTTCCATTGTACCTCCTAACTGTTTATTGTCAGTGTATGGAAAATTTATTGGTGTCTTCTTATAAATATTAATATATTACTCAACCGTATTAATTAATTTACCTTTTGAGGTATTTTTAAGTCAATTGTTTTGTATATTTTAAATATACAATGATACCATCTGCATACAGTAATGATTTTGCATTAGGGAAATATTGAGGAATTCCATGAAAGACAGTAGCAGTAGCAAAAAGATGTTCAATATAGAGAAAATAGACAAAGATGACTCCAGTTTCATTTAGCTGAGCATCTAGTGATGACATTCTCTGAGGTAATTAAGATGAACAAAATAAAGAGAGCAGGCTTATGGGAGAACAAGGTGAAAAATGATGGATTTGATTGTGGGTTTGTTTGATTTGACATATCCATAGGATATCCAATAAGCAATTGAACTCTACAGTGTGAAAAAAAGTGAAAGTAAAAGTTGCTAAGTTGTGTCAGACTCTTTGCAACCCCAGGGACTGTAGCTGGCCAGGCTCCTCTGTCCATGGAATTCTCCAGGCAAGAATGCTGGAGTGGGTTGCCATGCCCTCCTCCAGGGGATCTTCCTGATCCAGGGATCAATCCCAAGTCTCCTGCATCGCAAGCAGGTTCTTTACCATCTGAGCCACCAAAGAAGCGTGAGGTTGGCTATAAAAAGTGAAGTTCAAAACAAAGTCTCGGGGAACAGGAGACCGTTGAAAAAATACACTGTGGTAGACAATCTTAATGTGGCTCCCATAGTCTCTGCCTTATGATAGTCATGTCCCTCTTTACTTCTTTCCTCTTGAGTATGGGAAGGGGCAAGACCTATGTCTGGCTTCTGCTGCTGCTGCTAAGTCACTTCAGTCGTGTCCAACTCTGTGTGACCCCATAGACGGCAGCCCACCAGGCTCCCCCATCCCTGGGATTCTCCAGGCAAGAACACTGGAGTGGGTTGCCATTTCCTTCTCCAATGCATGAAAGAGAAAAGTGAAAGTGAAATCGCTCAGTCTGTCCGACTGTTAGCGACCCCATGGACTGCAGCCCACCAGGCTACTCCGTCCATTGGATTTTCCAGGCAAGAGTACTGGGGTGGGGTGCCATTGCCTTCCCCGATGTCTGGCTTCTAGCCAAAAGTGATTGAATTTATGTGATTACACTACATAAGACTGTTACATAGCACTGGAATACCTCATTTGCTATGAGACTCTCTCCCTGCCCGGCTTTGAAGAAGTGATATTAGGGAGGACTGTGTGGCCAAAGTTGAGGGCAACCACCAACCAGCAAAAAACAAGTCATTGATTCTACATACTGTAAGGAACTGAATTATGCCAACAACTAAATTCAGTTCAGTTCAGTTCAGTTGCTCAGTCATGTCTGACTTTGTGATCCCACGGACTGCAGCACGCCAGGCCTCCCTGTCCATCACCAGTTCCCGGAGTTTACTCAAACTCATGCCCATTGAGTCAGTGATGCCATCCAACCATCTCTTCCTTTGTCAGCCCCTTCCCCTCCTGCCTTCAATCTTTCCTAGCATCAGGGTCTTCAATTTTTCCCAGCATCAGTGAGTTGGTTCTTCCCATAAGGTGACCAAAGTATTTGAGTTTCAGCTTCAACATCAGTTCCTCTAAGGAATATTCAGGACTGATTCCCTTTAGGATGGACTGGTTGGATCTCTTTGCCATCCAAGGGACTCTGAGGAGTCTTCTCAGCACCACAGTTCAAAAGCATGAGTTCTTCAGTGCTGTTTTCTTTATAGTCCAAATCTCACATCTGTACATGACCACTGGAAAAACCATAGCCTTTACTATATGGACCTTTGTTGACAAGGTAATGTCTATGCTTGTCAATATGCTGTCTAGGTTAGTCGTACTTTTCTTCCAAGGATTAAGCGTCTTTTGATTTCATGGCTGCAGTCACCATCTGCAGTGATTTGGAGCCCCCCAAAATAAACTCTGACACTGTTTCCACTATTTCTCCATCTATTTGCCATAAAGTGATGGGGCTGGATGCCATAATCTTAGTTTTCTGAATGTTGAACTTTAAGCCTACTTTTTCACTCTCCTCTTTCGTTTTCATCAAGAGGCTCTTTAGTTCTTCTTCACTTTGTGCCGTAAGGGTGGTGTCATCTGCATATCTGAGGTTATTGATATTTCTCCTAGCAATCTTGATTCCAGCTTGTGCTTCCTCCAGCCTAGTGTTTCCCATGGTGTACTCTGCATATAAGTTAAATAAGCAGGGTGNGATCTTATTGCCCAACTTCTCCAACCCCTGGGCCAGGCACGTGTGCGGCTCGGTGGTGAAGACCAGCAGCTTCATCAGCAGGCTACATGTATTAGCAGGGTTAGGGGCAGTAGAGATAGATAGATTCTGGTTTGTTCTCGAGGGTCCCAGTTGGCCTGGGCTGATTGCATTTCCTATCTAGCTTTCCTGCCCCCACTGTTGGTAACCCAGGTAACCTGTAAAGGCCTCAGGCTCATCACCAGATGCAGAGGCAACAGCCTTGCATAGACCCTGCCCCACAGCAGCCTCCACTATTATGTGAGGTCTCATTCCTAGAATAAATCAATTTTTCACTTACAGTGATCCTGCTTCTCTGACTGAACCCAGATTATACAGAAATTAGTATCAGAAATGGTTCCAGAGGACGTGTTCTCAGTTCTAGGCCATCTGAAACTGGTTCTCTGATTGGATTCAATTTAAAGTTATTAGTGATGAGAATTATTAATAATGACTAATAATGGTAGTCCATGAGATGAGGTGGCAAAAATTACTTTAATTATTATTTGCAATCAAACATTCATAGAAAGCAAGACTCTAGGTGACTAAGAAGTTTCTTCAATTAAAAAAAAAAAGCACTTTATAGACAATGAGGTTGTTGGGCTACAGTCTGGAGGACTTGGGTAAAGAAAATGATGAGCTCAGGGCTTTAAATCCCCAGCTGAAGCTCTGGCTGAAGGACAAGCAATATTCTTTGTGCGTGCATTCGTGCTCAGTCATGTGTGACTCTGTGATCTTACGACTGTAGCCCACCAGGCTTCTCTGTCCATGGGGATTCTCCAGGCAATAATACTGGAGTGGGTTGCCGTGTCCTCCAGGGGATCTTTCCCACCCAGTGATCAAACCGGCGTCTCTTGTGTCTCCTGAATTGGCAGGTGAATTTTTTTTTTTAACCTCTAGTGCCACCTGGGAAGCCTGAAATATTCTATAGTCGCCCTAAAAACAAACAACCTTTTTCCTGTAGCTACAATGCCAAGATTTCTGAAAACCAAACCACAGTCCAAGTCAGTTGAATTCCCAGTCTTCCAGGGACTCTTTTGTTAAAGTAAGGCAATGATGGAAAGAAGTAGGACCCTAAAATTGGAAAAGGAGACATACAGGCGTAGTCAGTGCAGCTGGGAACCCTGAGTTCCCAGATTCTGGGAACTAAAGTCTTCCATGCCAGTAAAATAAATTCCATCTCCTATGTCTAAGGAAGGGATTGTCCTTATGCCAGAAGATCATGCAATGGTCTCTTCCAAGATCTTTCAAAAGACTGGTGACCCTCTGCAGGATAAACTCATAGATCCTATGTGTGCTCAGTAAATTCAGTTGTGTCTGACTCTTTGCGACCCCATGGGCTGTATGCCTTCCAGGTTCCTTTGTCCATGGGATTCTCCAGGCAAGAATACTGGAGTGGGTTGCCATGCCCTCCCCCAGATCCTGCAGGGGATCTTCCTGACCCAGGGATCAAACCCATATCTCCTGTGTCTCCTGCATGGCAGGCAGATTCTTTACTGCTCAGCCACCAGGGCCAAACTCAAATTCCATCAAGTCCCAACAGATACTAAATATGACTTATGAGGTTGCAATGCCCACCAGATGAATTGCAAGGTTTTACCAATATATATCAATAACAATTGGGGGCACATGTGTGGGAATCCAATAAATGTGTTAGATCATAGTGGAAGTTGTACAATGTTGAACTGGACTGAATTTGTTTATATAAATACATGAAAATAAATGTTGTATAATGTAAATTAAAACAGAGATCCAAGTGTTCTTCATTCAGTGTGTTAGCTCAGTGGCTGGGAGTGGCCCTAACAGTTTCCTTAACTGACTGACAAAAATTTGGACCTAAAGGTAACAACACTAAATCCTTAAAAAAAAAGAAAAAAATAGCAAACAGAGGCTTCAAACACAGAATGAACCAAAGATGCGAAAAGGTAATTCCAGTTTCATTCACATTTGGCCTTCAAGAATGAATGAAAAGCAAAGAGTTTCATTTTATCCATGTCTAAGAGATTCAGACTTTGAGGGGTTTGTCTTTACTTTTTAACTAGTTCCACGTCTGAACACCATGGGTAATTTTTGCCCAGCTTTGTGTACCATCTGCAATTTGCAAATATTCTTGCATGCTAAAGTCTGAGAGATGTGGTTAATTTTAACGAGCAGTTCTAATTAAATCATTTAGTCATTCAAGCACAAGACCCTTCCTTTTCCGTTGCTCTCTCTCCCATGGAACGAGGCCTGTGATTGAGGCCAGTGAGCACCCTCCCATTCCTAAGAACTACGGATTCCACCAGTATTGTGACTTTCAGTCTTGACCCCAAATTTCCCACCTCTGTGTGTTAGGAAAATGTAAACTTCTTCATATCTTTGGTGGCTCTAGTTAACATGCCTGGGCCAGAATCCAACAAACAACAGGAGCCAACTCTAGACAAGGAGGGAAAGGAGGAGCCAGAATTCAATGCCAGCTCTGGGGCTTCCTCACTCTCCTGGCCCCTGGCCCCAGAAACACTCCAGTCTTTAAGAGTTTCAGCAGAAAAAGCTTGCATGGGTCTAAGAAATAAGTCAGCTGCCTGAATTTGTCTTCTTTTAAGCACTTTTGTTCCCAAATACTGTTCATGCTCTTAAATTCTGTTTCTTATTTTGAAAAAAGTATATACTTTTTTTTGGCAACTCTTACTTCTTTAAAGATCTTTCACGCCCAGTCACTCAGTCGTGTCCAACTCTGCAATTCC
>SJYX01013164.1:296710-355954 GCA_006410675.1 Oreotragus oreotragus
GATACACTAAAATTTTGCAGTTAGGGCCACAAATTCAAATTTAACTTGGCATCCTATATGCTTAAAAACAGCTTTATTAAGAAAGTCATGTATCATAAAATTCCAGAGCTTTGTGTACAATTCAGTGGTTTTTCGTTTACTCAGAGTTACACAACCACCATCACAATCTACTTTTAAAAACATTTTATCACCCAGAAAAGAAACCCTGTAGTCATTATCAGTCACTCCTTTCCCCAGTTCCTTTTTCCACAGCCCTAGGCAACCACTATTTTACTTCCTGTCTTTACAGACTTGCCCATTTTGGACATTTCACATATAAGGACTCATACGATACAATACGTGATCTTTCGTGACCAATTTCTTGCACTTAGCATGGCTTCATTGTTTATCCATGTTGTAGTGTGTATCACTGCATCCTATTTTATGTGCTAAATTGGGCAAGCCTCATCATAAGGTAATTTAAAATAAAACCACTTTGCTAGTGTCAGGCCAATGACTGTCTTTACTTCTAGACTCAGATCCGAACGGATCCTTGGAGCTATTCTTTCCTAATTCTTTTGTCTCCTTTGTTTGTACTCTTGGGAACTTGTCCTTCTGCATTTGGAGCCTGGGACCAGAGCTATCTTCAAGGCAACAGGGTTGGGGCAGTTAGTGGAGAAGTTGCCCGGAGTCAGAGGTGGAAGGATGGAGAAAGAGCCTGGTGCCCCGCTGCTACTGCTGCTAAGTCGCTTCAGTCGTGTCCAACTCTGTGCGATCCCATAGACGGCAGCCCACCAGGCTCCCCCGTCCCTGGGATTCTCCAGGCAAGAACACTGGAGTGGGTTGCCATTTCCTTCTCCAATGCATGAAAGTGAAAAGTCAAAGTGAAGTCGCTCAGTCATGTCTGACTCTTAGCGACCCCATGGACTGCAGCCCGCCAGGCTCCTCCATCCATGGGATTTTTCCAGGCAAGAGTACTGGAGTGGGGTGCCATTGGTAAAAAAAGACATGATATAACCAAATACCCAAATACAAGGCGGGAATGGTCAGAGCTACCTGTCTGCTTCCACACCTCTGGGGAAGGTGCTTTTGTGATGTCTCCTGGCTTTCTCTTTCCTTTGGGATCTGCCCTTGACGTTGGTTGTCACCAAATGTCCCCTCTATGAAATGTTAAAAATATTAATAACCCGGTGGGGTTAATCCATGACCTAAAGTTTGAGCTAGCCTTGCTTTCGATAGTGGTCTTTGGCCAGAGGATGTGATTTAAAGAAACAAGAACAGTTTTGCTTTGAAAGTCGGAAGAGCTTGATTTCACGTGTGCCAGCATCGCTCTTTCCCAGCCTGGAGCCCAGCCCTGACTCCATCCCTGCTCTCTTTCCCTCCACTCCCTGGCTGCCCCCAAGGACAGGACAATCTAAGACCAAGGCCCTGCCTTTGACCCCATTGTCCATTCTGCTCATGGCCTTGAGAACTATGGTCTACACAGGACAAACCAAACCACTGCTGGAATTGTTAGGGGAAGCACACTGACTGTAACCACCCACCCTGGCCAGGCTCTCTAGTAACCATTTGCATCAGTTGTTTTATGACAGGAGGAACAGGGAACTAATAAGTTAAGGACCTGGGAACTTATAAGTCACCACCAACCGGAAGAGTTCGGGAAAGGTCAAAAGGAGACACCGCGTGTCCGTCCACCTCCCTGAATCCCTCTCTCTGGCATCCATCTTGGCTGGGCAATGAGTGTGCCACCAGGAAGGACTCTGAGTCAGAATGATTGGCCAAAGACAACCCTGAAACTGATCCCATCACCATAAAACCCAAGACCGCAAGCCACGTGGCAGAGCAGTTCTCCTGGGTTCCCTTGCCCTGCTGCTCTCCTCCTGGATGCCTTCTTCCAATAAGGTCTCTTGCTTTGTCAGCACTTGTCTCCTCGGACAATTCTTTTCCGAGTGTTAGACAAGAGCCCGCTCTTGGGGCCCTAGAGGGGGGACCCTCCTTCCTACAACATAATTGCTCTCACATTTTCTTATCAGATGATGAAGGAGAGAGTTTTAAAACCTCAGCAAATGACAGTCAAATGAATTGCCTTTTCTTTGTTTCTCTCTTTCTCTGTCTCTCGCTGCCTCCTTCCTTTCTTTTTCTTTCCCTTCCTTCTTTCCCTCCTCTGTCTTCCTCCCTCTCTCTCTTTCTTCCTCTCTTTATCGCTGTAGCACTATTCTTTGCCCTCCCCAGACTGAGAGAGCTGACTTGTCGTCTGGACAGGTCTTAGGAGTTCTGTGATTTTGCCCCTGAGGGTGATTGAGAGGATCTCCCCTCGCAAGGGATCTGAGGCATGAGTTCAACCCCGCTCTCTGCCTTGCGTGACAGGGTGTTCTGTGCATGCCTGCCTGAATCCAGGACACCGTCCTGCGCCCTCCACTTGTAAAATATGTATTTCAAACTCGATGTATCTTTCAGCTTAAGCCTTCATCAAAGCTGTAGCCAGCATCAAGAACTCCCCCTGAGGGCCTCGCTCTAACACTTCTCTCTCCCACAGAGAAAGTAACCTGCTGTCATCCCACTGTATGTGCTCAGCTGGCAGAGTGAATTTTTATCATGTTAAAAAGAAGGGGGAAAAAAAGAAAATCACTAACTACAATTTCTCCTCCAGAAACTCTTACAAAAAGGTCAGCTTTAATGCAAGGTGTATCAGATACCTTTTAAGGAAAGCAGGGCTTGGCTAACTTGTTCCTAAACTTTAGTTCTTTAAGGGTATTTTGTTTTTAAGTTCCCAATCCACTTCAAACTCTAAATATTTATGGTCTTCTGAGAGTGGGCTGTTGTACTTTGCAGCACAGCAACCCGGAGGCAGCGTTTTTCCCTGTCAGGAATCTAGAGGGAGACGAAAGAATGATAAATAGAGGTCACTGTGGGTGAGTTTGGTCTAAAGGAAGTTCTGTTCCTTTTGTGTTGTGGGTACCATATCCGGGAGCCACAGGGTATCCAGGACCAGAGGTGCCTCACAACTCAGGAAGGCACTACCCCCACCCCCCAGCCCTTAGCTCCACGCAGCCTCTGCACTGCCCTGCTCATGCCTCGCTCCTGGCCAGGTCTGCGAAGAAAGTTCTAGCATTTCTCAAAGTAGAGTTCATCATGCTCACTAATTAACAGCAAGACGTAATGAGCTAAGTGCATATTGTATGGCATGGTTGGATGGCATCACCGACTCAATGGACATCGGTTTGAGCAAGCTCCAGGAGATGGTGGACCACAGGGCTGCCTGGTGTGCTGCAGTCCATGGGGACAAAGAGTCGGGCACGATTGAGCGACTGAACAACAACATATTGTATGTGTAAAGACTAAATAAGAACACTCTAAAAATGAGAGATGCGTAAGACACAAACACAAAACCACTGAATAACCTGGAACGTTGACATTTTATGCCTGGGCCCAGTAATTTTCAAAACTACTTCCCTCAAGAGACCATTTGCAAGGAACAAATGATAGTTATTTTATTAGTTTATCCATCAAGCATTGTGTATGGAACGCACCCTGCAGTGTGTAAGGCTGTGTGAAATGATGACCTGAATCTAAAGTACTAGATGCAACTGCAAGAGATGTGATTATCTCATTATTTCAAAGTAAGATTTCTAAATACAAAGCATTACTGAGTTCCAAGATTTTACAGAGGTTTGTAGTCTCATCAGTAAGGAGTGAACTCTCACAACAAAAATTCCCAAGGAAGATAGTGGTTCCCTCATCCCTCCTAGTCAGTATAATGCTATGTCTTGGGTTTGGCTCACTGAACTGTGTTATCATTTACCAAGCAGGTCTTCTGAGGGAGTAAACCTTTGATATGGAGTAATTGGGAGGACCCCCACATACTACCTCTGTACTATATTATACCTATATTGTGTCTGTGTGTATGGTCTCTCTGTGTGTGTACATACACACAGGCATACTTTAGAGATATTTCGGAATTGACTCCAGACCACTGCAGTAAAGTGAATATTGCAATAAAGCAAGTCACATAAATTGTTTTGGTTTCCCAGCACATATAAAAGTTATATTTATACCATACTCCAGTCTATTAAGTGCTTCCCTCGACAGCTCAAGCAATAAAGAATCTGTCTGCAATGCAGGAGACACAGGGGGTATGGGTTCAATCCCTGGATTGGGAAGACTCCCTGGAGGAGGAAATGGCACCCCACTCCAGTATTCTTGCCTGGGAAATCCCATGGACAGAGGAGCCTAGCGGGCTATAGTCCACAGGGTTGCAAAGAGTCAGACATGACTGAGCTACTAAGCACACACTAGTCTACTGAGTGTGTAACAGCACTATATCTTAGAAACAAATTCATGTCTCTTAACTAAAGGGTACTGTATTGCTTTTTTAAAAAAAATGCTAACCATCATCTGAGCCTTTAGCAAGGCATAATCTTTTTGCAGTAACAACATCAAAGATGACTGATCACAGATCACAATAATAAAGATTAATAATGGAAAGCTCAGGATATTGTGAGAATTACCAAAATGTAACGCAAGATATGAAGTGAGCAAATGCTGTTGGAAAAATGGTGTCAATAGACTTGCTCAGTGTCGAGTCACCACATTCCTTCAATCTTTTTAAAAAAGAAAACAAACCAATATCTGCTAACGCAATTAAGAGAAGCACAATGAAATGAGATATGCTTGTGTATCCCCTATCCTATACTTAACTAAATTAATTCATCGAATTTATCTCTAAAGTTCCTTCAGCTCGAAAATTCCCGGATTCTGGGTTGTGTCAATGTCTAGATCCGATTGGAGGGAACAGAATCTGGGACAGGCTTAAGCTTTGAGAACTAGGGGGATCTGGAGATCAAAGGGCAGTCTAAGGGGACGAGAGCAGTGTGGAGCCTGATCAGAGAAGGGACTGTCGAATGGGGGAGGAGTCAGGCGGCAGCTGTGGAGGCAATGAGTGAAACTTGGCCATGATCATGGTTTTACCCAGAGCCAAACCAACACCTGCAAAACCGGATTTAATGGCAAAATGTCTAAAACTTGCTCAATGAAAATGCTCTACAGACCTTCTTCTCCGAAGAAATGATTGCTGGACCCAATGCGGTCAGCCTCTGAGCCCTCGTTTCATGCCTAGAAGAATCTGCATTTATACAGTCAATTTCCTCCTACCCTGGAGTTCAACTTTTGACTTCTCCTTTGTTGAATTCTGGCAGGAAAAGGGGCCGGAGGTTAATGGACTTGAGTGTTAGAGGCTCGGTAATATAAGAACTGTACATTCCTTTACCACTGAGCTTGTACACATTATCAGACTAAGTAAACACAGCAGCACCTCACTCAGCTACCATTCATATGTACGGCAAATGCATAAGCTGGAATCAGGAAAGCAGAAAAGGGGTGGAGATGACAGGCCTGGAAAGACCTTGTTTGGATTAGAGACAGAAGGACAGACAGACAGATGGACAGAGCCTTGTGTAACCATTCCCGTTAACTTGCAGGCAGCTCACATCTTGTGGAGTATATCGAAGGGAAGCAAATTCCTTTAAAGAAATCAATTATTGAAACGTGCATGCTTCAAGGCCTTGCTTTGAACAAGGGCATATAGCTGTGATTTACGGCAAATGCATAAGCTGGAATCAGGAAAGCAGAAAAGGGGTGGAGATGACAGGCCTGGAAAGACCTTGTTTGGATTAGAGACAGAAGGACAGACAGACAGATGGACAGAGCCTTGTGTAACCATTCCCGTTAACTTGCAGGCAGCTCACATCTTGTGGAGTATATCGAAGGGAAGCAAATTCCTTTAAAGAAATCAATTATTGAAACGTGCATGCTTCAAGGCCTTGCTTTGAACAAGGGCATATAGCTGTGATAGTGATACAAGCCTTAAAGAAACAGGAAAGATTTACGGCGGAAAAGAAGAGCCGGCAGCACAGGGACAACATGCAAAGGCGAAGCATCCGGGTGGCTGAAACATGGACCGCACGCTTAGCTGCAGGACTGAAACGTTATTAGCTGTTCCCCAATTACAAGGAATAGAATGCCAATACATAGGGTTGTTTCTAGCCTTCTCCAAATGAGGTGTGATGCTATTTTGTTGAGTTCAAGCTTTCTCAACAAGTTCCAAGTCAGTAGTCTTTAGAATCTTGTCTTAATTCTCTGTATGCTGCTTGCAACATGGTTTCAAGAGAAGCCCGTTGGCAGCCTGGATGGGAGGGGAGTTTGGGGGAGAATGGACACATGTATGTGCATGGCTGGATCGCTTTGCGGTGCATCTGAAACTATCACGACACTGTTACCCAGCTACACTTCCAATATAAAATAAAAAGTTTAAAAAAGAGAGAGAGAAGCCCCTTGGTCGGTTATTAAGTCTGTGTAAGGCTAAATTTTACAGTTATAGTGAACTCGGAGTTCTGGCTTTCCAACTCACAGAAGAGAGAAGTGAGAGAGCGTTTACACAAACACAAATGCTAACATCAACAAGAAATGACAAGCAATAACAATAAAGGGAAAGAAAATGGGTAAGCTCAAAACAGCCAACTCATGGGTCAGAGAGCTCAGCCACGCTTCCAACCCCATCACAGACCTTTGTGACAGACAGTGAATGGACTACATCTATAGAAAAAAATACAACTGGAATCAGTAGATTTGATGTTTAAATGTTTGGGAATATTTTGTCCAAAGGGGTTAAAGAAAAATGGTCTCTTGGCTACCTAGGGCAAGTGTTCAAGAGATACGGACAAGCCAAGGTCTATACTGGGTTAAGTCATGTCTCCCTGAAATGTCTATAACCCAAAATCTATAAATGTGACCTTATTTTGAAACAGAATTTTTGCAGATCTAATCAGGTTGAGATGAGATTCTACTGGATTGGGGTGACTAATCCCATGATGGCTGTCCTTATAAGAAGAGGGGAATTTGGAAACAAAGGCGTGGAGGAAAGAGGGCCGCATGGGGACAAGGCTGAGGTTGGAGTTACGCTGTCACATGTGAAGGAGTCCCAAGAATTGCCAGCAACGAGCAGAAGCTCAGAGGAGTCAAGGCAGGGTCCCTCCTTGGAGCCTTTTGAGAGCGCATGGTCCTGCTGACACCTTGATCGCAACCTTCCAGCCTCCAGCACTGCAGGATTATAAACTTCCGTGCTTTAAAGCCACTGGGTTTGGAGCACTTAGTTTTGACAGCCCCAGGAAACTAAAATAAGGTCTTCTTCTCCTTGGTTCAGTCCATGAATTCAGACTCTATTGCTTTTGAAATAAATGCTGTTTGGTGAGTGTAGTACTTCATTCAGTGAAAATGAAAGTGAAGTTGCTCAGTCGCGTCTTCGACCCCATGGACTGTAGCCCACCAGACTCCTCCATCCATGGAACTTTCTAGGCAAGAGTACTGGAGTGGGTTGTCATTTCTGTCTCCAACTTCATACAGTAGTAGAGCATACCTATTAGCATAATATTAGCCTAGAATAGTAGATAAATTATCGCTTTTAGAGTTAACCTGCTTCCAGTTCAGTTACAATCCCTTCTATTTACCTGCTTTGTGACCCTGAAAATATTACTCAACTTCTCTGAGCCTCTGTTCCTTCTTTTATAAAAGAGGGTAATGCAAAAGATTGATGAGGAGAATAAATATGTATGTACCCGGCACATAGTCAGCTCTAGAAAAGAAAAGATTTATGTCTCTTCCTTTCTCCTGGCTTTATGCCAAAACAATAAGTTATGGAATTTCAGGCACCAGTGAACCAGGAGGAATTTGTGTGGAGGGCGTGAGAGAAACAGAATACAGCATTCTGGCATTCCTGAATCGCACGTGTTGCGGGGACACCTCTTTGCCGCCATGTTTCCTTTTAAACTTGAGCATCCAGGAGGGTGCAGGACAGTTTCCCAAAGTGGACAAACTAGAATGCAATATTACCATGCAAGGATGACTAGGTAAGCAATTTGGTCAAACATTTGGATATTTAGTCCATGAGAGGCCAACGATCTGAACGCTGCCCTGGATCTTGATCACATATTAGCTCAACTTAAGCATTTTTAACAAATGTATTTGCACTTTAATGCAAATCTCTAGGTTTAAGTTAGAAAACCCAAGTTCAAATTCCAGCTCTGCCACATGTCACCTGCAAATGAATAAATCATTTGACTTTTGTGGGCCTGTTCTGTCACCTACAAAATGAAATTATCTTTGCTCCATCTTTCTCCTAAGGAGATTACGTGAAAACTCTGTGTAGAATGTACAGTGCTTCTATAAAGATATGATAACATTATTATTGTGGTATAAAGACATGGAGATTGTTCTTCCCAATAATATCATTTCTGGGGGCTTTCAGTCAGGGAAATAGCATTTATAAATATTTCCAAATCCCCATCAGCACAATAGGAGAGCAACATTTAAACAATCCTCAAACCGTATTTTTGATAAAATTAGGTGACACGGTTTACTCTGGTGGTCTGGGTAGGAACAAACCACCACTATCCACGGAACCTACTCACAGCCTTTATAAGCTAACAATTTTAAGGGAATTTCTCTAAGGGACGAGAAAAAGGAGTTCTGAGGGTGTAGGAGCCAGCTCTCAAAACAGTTTAAAACATTTTTTTAAAAAAACCCACCAAAACAAACAAAACTCAGAAACCAACTTGACATGTAGTATTTGCTGATCTTTAGGGTATAAATACTCCTCAGTCCTCTTAGAATTTGTAATGATGCTGCAAATTGGTAATTAGTATCATAATCACCACTGTCACCATGACTACCATCCTCATCATCCAAATTTCCCTTATTTGATTTTAAAACATTGGTTAGCTCTGAGCAGGGCACTTTTTTAAATTAAACTTTTTATTTTGAAGTCATTATAGCTGGGGAAATCTGAATGAGATTGGTAGATTGCAAAAATGTCGAAGTCCTGGTGTGACATTGTACTTTAGGTTTACCTAAGGTAAACCCTTATGGCAGAAAGTGAGGAGGAGCTAAAAAGCCTCTTGATGAAAGTGAAGGAGGAGAGTGAAAAAGTTGGCTTAAAGCTCAACATTCAGAAAACGAAGATCATGGCATCCGGTCCCATCACTTCATGGGAAATAGATGGGGAAACAGTGGAAACAGTGTCAGACTTTATTTTTTGGGGCTCCAAAATCACTGCAGATGGTGACTGCAGCCATGAAATTAAAAGACGCTTACTCCTTGGAAGAAAAGTTATGACCAACCTGGATAGTATATTCAAAAGCAGAGACATTACTTTGCCGACTAAGGTCCGCCTAGTCAAGGCTATGGTTTTTCCTGTGGTCATGTATGGATGTGAAAGTTGGACTGTGAAGAAAGCTGAGCGCCGAAGAATCGATGCTTTTGAACTGTGGTGTTGGAGAAGACTCTTGAGAGTCCCTTGGACTGCAAGGAGATCCAACCAGTCCATTCTGAAGGAGATCAACCCTGGGATTTCTTTGGAAGGAATGATGCTAAAGCTGAAACTCCAGTACTTTGGCCACCTCATGCGAAGAGTTGACTCATTGGAAAAGACTCTGATGCTGGGAGGGATTGGGGGCAGGAGGAGAAGGGGACGACCGAGGATGAGATGGCTGGATGGCATCACGGACTCGATGGACGTGAGTCTGAGTGAACTCCGGGAGATGGTGATGGATAGGGAGGCCTGGCGTGCTGCGATTCATGGGGTCGCAAAGAGTCGGACACGACTGAGCGACTGAACTGAACTGAACTGAAGGTAAACCTTTACCCCACTCCAGCACTCTTGCCGGGAAAATTCCATGGATGGAGGAGCTTAGTAGGCTGCAGTCCATGGGGTCACTAAGAGTCAGACACGACTGAGCGATTTCACTTTGACTTTTCACTTTCATGCATTGGAGAAGGCAATGACACCCTACTCCAGCACTCTTGCCTGGAAAATCCCATGGATGGAGAAGGTTGGTGGGCTGCAGTCCATGGGGTCACTAAGAGTCAGACACGACTAAGCGACTTCACTTTGACTTTTCACTTTCATGCATTGGAGAAGGAAATGGCAACCCACTCCAGTGTTCTTGCCTGGAGAATCCCAGGGAAAGGGGAGCCTGGTGGGTTGCCATCTATGGGGTCGCACACAGTCAGACACGACTGAAGCGACTTAGCAGCAGTAGCAGCAGCAAGGTAAACCTTTGGGGAGACTAGTAAAGGATACACAAGATCTTTCTGTATTATTTCTTACAAATGCACATGATCTATAATGTGCCCCAAAGATTAGCACAGTACTGCATACATATTTGTTGAATAACTGGCATTGAGCAAATACTAGTTGAATAAATGAACAATTCTGCAAGATATCTATTATTCTTCTCACGTTTCAGATGAGAAAACTGGGACTTAAAAATGTTAAATAATACCCAAGTGTCACACAACATATAAAGAGAAAAGTCAGAATCAGCTGATCACAAAGTCTGTTATTAATAATGACATCATAGTCTCCCGAAACACTAGCATAACTTCCAGTAAGCCAGCATGAATATTCTTTATTTTGGTATCACCACTCTAAGTGCCTGGGCTTCCCTGGTGGCTCAGACAGTAAAGAATCTGCCTGCAATGCAAAACCTGGTTGGGAAGATCCCCTGGAGGAAGAAATGGCTGCAGGCCGTGGGATCGCAAATAGTCAGACAGGATTGACTAAGCACACAGACATTTAAGTGCCTAGCATCTCCCCACTGAATCTCATGACTATTCCTATTTATAGTGATTCAGCCTCAGCCTTCCTCCATGCCTTATTGTTCTCAGAGCATCCTTGTGAGAGCTTATTATTAGTGCCATTGCATGTGAAGAGAAAAGAAGACGAGTTTACATGTGTTTAGAAAATCTATCCATGACTAACATGTTTAAAGCATGTTAGGTACTTTAGGAATGTCCATTAATTTCTGAGAATACAACTTGTGACTTTATACTATTCCAGTTGAAGCTGCCCATGTAAAAATCTGCAAATGGATCTGCTGCCAGGCATAAGAAATAGTATGAAAAGAATAGGTTTGGCTGCCTTGGACCAAGATAATTGAGAAAATAACCTTCCCTGATGTAAAGAATAAACACTGGAAATAAATTCTCCAAGAAGTTCAAGGTATTGATCACTAGGTAATGAGATTATGAGTTCTTCATATTTTTCTGCATTTTCCAAGTTTTCTGCTCTGCATGTATAATGCTATTAAAAATAACACAGTAATAAGAAAGTGAATGGTCTGGGTAAAAATTTTACAAAGAAAAATTTTCATTTAAGTGAAAAGGTATTCTGGAATAAACTTATCTTAGCCCAGGTTCTCTAGAAATCAGAATGAAGGGTCAATATGTGCTGTCAACAACTGTGCCTCTTTGGGGTTTCCAAGAGGGAAATATCAGAGTGAAAAGTTCTATTTCTATGTATCCATAACTCACATCCTGATGCCTTGATTTCAACGAGAAAAAAATTTAAATCACTCTGTTTTTGCTGCAAAGAATGTAAGTTAGCAAAATCTTGCAGATTTTCACTAAGATAGAGAAATGACACTGGCCAGCAGGATGTCCCACAGTGATGTGCAGACTCACTGGCCCCAGCCTCTCTCCTTCTAGAGCATTCACAGCGCATAGCTCTAGGACCCACCAGTCACAAAATCCAGTGTGCACAGAGCTGGGCAGCATGGCTGCCTGACCACGCCTCTTCCCATTTCTTACATCAGTAGGGAGGAGACCAGGACTCCAAATGCAGGGAATACAATTTTCTTGGGCTTCCCAGGTGGCACTAGTGGTAAAAAGAACCCACCTGCCAATGCAGGAGACTTAAGAAACGCGGGTTTGATCCCTGGGTTGGGAAGATCCCCTGGAAGAGGGCATGGCAACCCACTCCAGTGTTCTTGCCTGGAGAATCCCAGGAGCCTGGCGGGCTACAGTCCATAGGACTGCAAACAGTCGAACACAACTGAAGCAACTTAGCAGGCACACACACAGTTTTCTTACAAATCAGGGTCCCGAAGACACAGCAGGCAGCAGGAGGGCGAGGGAGCGACATTTGCAGCTTGGCCCAGCCTTGGTCCAGCCTTGGTCCAGCCCCTCCTAGAATGTCCTGCTTTATTTAATCCTTGGGCAGATGACTCTGTGCTTATTTTTATGATGATGAAAATGCCATACTGAGTTTTTTGAAGAAATTTTTAAAAAAATCAAAATATCATTACAACTGTCCTCATATTTTATTTACCTTTGCAGATGAGTCCCACCTCCCCACCTCTTCCCCAGAGACAGCATTTTCTAGAGCTTTCACTGGGGCTCAGGACACAGAAACACAGCTTGGAGAGAGACAAGGGGATTTTGCAAAGGGAAACAGGGTCCAGCGCCGATGGCTTCCGAGTTACACACATTACACTGGCCCTCGGCCTGCAGTGTCTGAAACAGCTTCTCCTTCTCACGTTTTAAAAATGATATTTATTTATTTGCCTGCCCTGGTTCTTAGCAGCAGCATGTGAGCTCTAGTTCCCTGACCAGGAATCAAACCCGGACCCTCTGCTCCCTCTGGGAGCTTAGCTACTGGACCACCAGGGAAGGCCCTCCTTCTCATGTTTTGACAAAAAATCGTTGGCATCCCTCGTGTGGAAATACCAGGGTCCCAGTCATCCTCACGTTTCCAAGAAGCTGGAAATAAGAATAACGGCACAGCTGGAATCGCTTGAGTTTGGGTTTGGCTCTCCCATATCTCAAGACTTTGTTGGGTGGGACTTGGAAGTTTCGAGGGGTCAGACATCAGTTGTGGCCTATGGGTTTCATTGTCATTTTTAGTAAATAACTGGATTGGTAGTGAGCAAATGACAAATGGGCATGGGGTGAGTAAGGAAGGCGTTCTCCTGATAGATTGTAAAAGTGAGAAGAAAAGAATAGGGACAAAGGATAGGAACTAAGAAAGTAAAGGAAAGAGAAATCTGAACACCTGAGAGATTTTCAAACAGTAAGTCTACAGTTTATCACTATATTTATTGATATCAATATTTACCGGTTCCTTCTAATGTGTCAGGAGCAATTCTAGGCGCGAGAGACAGCGCAGGGAATAAAACTTGGCTTTTGGGCACTTACATTCTTGTGGTTCTGCTGGAAGGCCCATTTAGGGTGCTATGGCGGGAAGGAAGCTGTTGGGTCCCAGTTAGTTAAGATCTCGCAGCTCTTTGGGTCCCTTTGACATTGTCCCCAAGGTCAGAGACCTAAATCGAGGCCTGCCTCCTACAATCCAGAAGCTGAGGCACAGCAGAGAATTCCCCTGGCCGTAGAAGATTGGAAATTGGAAGAGAACCAATTCAATGAACACGTCACCAAGCAACAGATCAGAGTCACCAATATCCTGAGGAATCTTCTGGGTAAGAGAAAAGCATCATGGTTATAACAGCAGGGGAGGTCGTCTGCTTCTTCCTTGACTGGCCACAGAACAGGAACAGATCTGTATCTTCTACAAGACAGAGTATCTCCAGCAATCTACACGGGTGCTTCTAGTGGGTATATTGGTATATCATCACCAGGTGTGCCCACCTATGGACTCTCTTCCCACTGGGCCCCTGACACTGTTTTTTTGTTTGTTTGATAAAATTTGTCATTTTTTTTCTTATGAGGAAAATGCCATGTCTACTGTTGAAATCACTGTAGAACAGATCAGTAAAATGAAGAAAATTAAAATCACCTATCATCCAACAAGCCCAAAGTAGAATCTGACGCATATACTTCTGGTCTTTTTCCTTTGAGTATGTATTTGTGTTTTTGTGGTGTTCGTTCGGTTTTGTTTTACAAAACAAGATCAGATAACATACTGTTTTGGAACATGCTTTTTTTTCCCCCCATAACACTATAACAGTGACCATTTTCCATGTTATTAAAGTATTTCCCTTTGATCAGACCTATGTATCTGGAGAAAGGTAATTTCACCAGGGAGGAGGGCCCTTCTAACAAAGACAGACTTGTCCGTGAGGGTTCAGGCCCCACTGAGAGCTCTGCAGATCTGCCAAACCAAACAGGAAAAGAGAGAATGCAGGCAGGATCTGAGTCTAGCAGTGCTGGCATCTGCAATGCAGCCCACGCTCCCTTCCTGGAGGGAACATTCCAGAGGCACCTGCGTCCACTGCCCTCATCCCCTGGCCTCTGTCGACTGAAAAAAGATACAGCGAGAGTTGCCAGTTCAGTTATAATTGGGGCAAAATGAGGACAGCAGACTGGAAACAGCGCCTCAGATAGTTCTGGGAGACAGCTCCAAAGAGGCAGGGGGGAAAGGTTAGGTATCTATGTGATTTTGGTGAAGGGGAATACACGTAATCAAGCACATATTTTTTTCCAGAAGGTTTCTACTAGTCTCGTGAAGCTTTGCTAGGTCACGAGAAACAGTCGTCACCATGAAGGATTTTAGTGCTTTTCTAGATATGAGGCGATACAACAATTGGGCTCATAAAATTAGTTCCAGAGCATAGCTAACTCTCCGGAAGACCTGTCCTGCCAGTTCACCGCAAGCACAGAGTGACTCGTTTCTGCTCTCGGCCCTTCGGGGGTGTCGGAGGTCAGCAGTAGCACATGATTTAATCCTTGTAGAGGTGGATGGTGAGCCCCCACAGCAAGTGCCAATTTGCAACTGACTCCCGGTTCAGACACTAGCCGCCTGCCTTCTGGACACAGAGCTTCTCCACTCTCCTGTCAGCATCTGAAGAGGGTGGGGGTGAGCCAGGAGCTCGGGAAGGCCAGGGTGTTAGGACACCTGATCCTTACATCTGGCGGGTGGCCTGAAGGCTCTAAACTGGACACAACTTCTGTCTTTCTGGACTGTGATGCCTCCTCCTGGAAAGAATAGGTAGATTTAATTAATAGGGCTTCACACCCTTCGTGGGCTTGGCAAAATCCTTAGAAGCTTTTTTGCATTCACTTTGAAAACGTCTCCAGGGGCCTCTCTCAGAGTAGCAGCTGAGCCGGCTTTCTTGAAGGGGCTGCACCTCGTTTAAGCCTGGGGTAATCCCACTAGGGTGAACGTCAGTCTCAGACGCGCTAGGGGTCCTCACGCTGGAGCCCAGCCTGGTTGCAGCCTGGTTGCCGCTGCAGCGGTGGCATCCCTTCAGCGCGCGCTGCGGGGAGGCAGGGACCTGGGGGTGCCGGGGACCCGGGGATGGGGTCCCGGGGACGCGGGGACCAGGGGTTCAGTGGACCCGGGGGCGCGGGGACCCGGGTGTGCCGTGGAGGGGAGCCTGCGTGCGTGCGTGCAGAGTCCGCGCTCACCCGCCCAGCCAGGCTTTCTGCAGGTCATCCCAGCAGGTACAAGAAAACCTTTCCACTGGCTCCGGCTCGTCACAGCTGGGTTCCGATTTTAAAACATAAAGGCGCCTTGTCCTGAAGTCACCCAGCCTGTCTAACCACTTTGGAAATTTCTTTCTGCTTCGAAGAACTCGGAGTGGAGTCAGTCATGCGACGACGTCCTTCGTCCTGAGCTAGCATTGTTCATGCACTGAGCCTCTCGAAGGGGAGGCCCTGGTTTCATCTTCTGAAAGGCAGCGGGTGGCAACACTTGAAAAGAAAGGTTCAGCTTACCCAACCCGCTCAGACACACCTGACTTTGAAAACAGCAAATACTCTACTACCTGATAGAGGAAGAATAATTAACCTGAAAAATAAAACATCATGGTTAATGGTTGTAAGTGGGCACCTACCCCTCCTTTGACCAATCTTTAATCAGGCTCCTCTGGGCACCTCTGCTCAACCAGGTCCGACTTGAGCTTCTCTGCCTGTCCGTGGAGAATGGTACCTGACCATCTCCGCTGCCTTCAGCAGGCATTCTGTTGAGTTGGTCTAGCAAAAATCCCTCTTACCCCTTAGGGTTTGCCTCCGCAATAAAAAAAAAATCTCCTCAGGTGCTAAAGAATCCATCAGCCAATGCAGGAGATGAGGGTTCGATCCCTCTGTTGGGAAGATCCCCTGGAGAAGGAAATAGCAACCCACATGGAGGAGCCTGGTGGGCTGCCGTCAATGGGCTCGATCAGAGTCGGACACGACGGAAGCGACTTAGCAGCAGCAGCAGCCAGGATTCTTGCCTGGGAAATCCCATGGACAGAGGAGACTGGTGGGCTACAGTCCATGGGGTCACAAAGAGTAGGACATGACGGAGTAACTAAACAACAACAAATTTCCCATCCACTGACGCCCACCGGCTCCTTGCCTTCAAATCCACACTCATCTCTGTCAGAGTTGAATCTGATCTCACTCCCCTACAAAACCCCATCGCAATAGCCTCTTTTGAAGAAGTCTGGCTAACTGTCATTAACAAGTATCCCAAATAATTTTTTAACCGTATCTGCGTCTGTGTTGAAAGCTCCACCATGCTGTGATAATTGGTTTTCAAAGAATTCATAGAAAATCCATTTATTAAACATCATTGAATCTTTCCTCTGTATCAGGCTCTTGCACTAATTCCTCCAGGGAATCACTTGGAACCTCTGTAATATTGATTTGTAGTGTGTGGTTGGCCCAGGTTTGCAGAAGTGATTGTCTGACAGAAGTCTGTAGAAGTTTTCTTGTTGGTCTCATTCTTACAGCTGAAGATTCCTTGCCAACTTTGCTTTTCAAAGCAGAGGCTTTACAGGGGTAAACACAGGCATACGAGTCCCTCTGGGGACCTCCCTGGTGGTCCAGCGGTTAAGACTCTGCCTTCCAAGACTGGGGACATGGATCGCATCCCTGGTCAGGGAAATAAGATCCCCCGTGGCCTGGGGCAACTAACCCACGTGCTGCTACTGACCCCATAGTCTGGAGCTCATGCCCCGCATGAAGCCCCAGCATAGCCAAAATGAATAAAGTTAAAAAAAAAAAAAAAAACCCTCTGTTCAGGTGAAGCCAGATGGAGGGCACTGAGTCCCTATAGAGAAGGTGACAATAGGCACCAAAACGTCAGAAAGTCCTCACACCAACTCCCCTGTGTTGCAGTCTCTCATTTATGATTATTTCATAAGAAAGTAGAAAAGGAGAGGACCAGTAAACCAAAACAAAAACCAAAGCTCTTGGTTAACAAAGAGTTAGTTAAGGCATGCCTCATTACCCTGAAAATTCTAAAGAGAAAGAATCAAGTTATTAAAAATTCCTTCTTTCCTATAGGAACTATTTATTAAAGTAATTACATAGACCTAGTAGGTGAGGGGGGGAAGAATGCTTCTCGACAGCATAATTCTAGCCAATAAATGCAGGCCAGTATATTAAAATTATATTTTGCAACTTCTAATGAAGTGACTGATTCAGACAGTTGCCACTGATGGATGTTTAGCTGAACCTTATAATAAAGGGATTAGGCCGTCATCCTGTAAGCCCACTGATCCATTTCAGCATCACTAAAAGTGAGGCAATCAGATCTGTGTGGCAATAGATATGCAGCAGATCAACTGTGAGATATTCTTAAAAAAAAACAAAAAACAAATGGGGCAAGGGCGGAGGTAGGTAGAAAGGGACTCAGGCAAGCTTTAAACCCTAACTCCTAGTCCACAGGAAATCCAGGGAAGAGACAAACAAGCCCAATGACACTGTAGGAAGCAACCAGCCAACACCAGGGTGTGGATACTTTACAGGACACTGACCCCGTAAGGCATAGACGTGGGGAAGGGACTGTTCTACAGTTAATGAAGCTCAAAAAAAGCCTTGGGACATAATTAAACATAATGATGGACCTTGTTAGGATGCTGATTGAAACAAACCAACTCTAAAAAGACTGTTTAGTCCATTAGGGAAAATTGAACATATATTGTATATTAGGCAACTTCTAAGGAATTATTGGCAACTTATTAGATGTAATAATATTATTGCATTATATGTTTTTTTAAGTCCTTTTATTTATGGGTGAAATTATACAATAGGGGAATAGATGTGGGTACAGTGCTATGTAGATGGTAGATAGCAAAGTATTAATGGTTACAGAGCTGAGTAGAAGCATGGAGGTGTATTATAGCCTCTTCTCTTGTATATGTTTGGAAATGTTCTCTATAAAAGAGTAAAATGAATTAAGTGGTAGGAATTACAAGCAGAGAAAATATTGTAAATGTAGTCTGAACAACTTGTAGGCACTAACACCTCTGATACACACATGAGCTATCCTGTGTTTAAACAATTCAATATTTAAACACATCTTGAATGTAGGGCACCCTACTATTTCCTGGTAAGTTGGGTATTTGGGATTCAGTCCTTTGTTCAGACTATGGTTTTTGATTACCGTCCACAGTCAAACATTTTTCAAGCTACAACTCAATACTCTGATGAGAGCATTATACACTAAAAAGAAGACAGACTTTGTTCAAAATTATCAAATTCTAACAGAAAAAGCTCTGCTCTCCAGAAGCAACAGTGCTGAAGAGCAGCGAGCATTCTTTCAGTTTTCAATGAGTTTCATTCCTCCCCTAATTCTCTTTATCACTAAATGTGACCCTCTTGGGCAGGGAAAACAAAGCCAGCGCTACTCAGCGGTGCAAGTCTATCTACACTAAGCTTGGCGTGCAAGGAGGTGGGCAGGAGCCGACACCAGCCAGCACCTCTTCGTCACCTGACCTGTCTAGTTTACAAACTTTTATGTCCTCAAAACCCAGCACCCGTAACATTGTCAGTTCAGGGGCGATGGAAACGCATTCCCCACAGGAAAAACTCCCAGGAGTTTCATTAGGAAAGTGGAAGCCACTCCAGGAGTTAGCTCCTCCTCTCTGCTGCTTCCTCACTCACTCTATAATCACCTCCACTGGGCTTCCTCTCTACCTTGAATCTTTTATGAATTTTTTTATCATGGAAAATTGCAGACATATCCAAAACTACAGCCCCCCAGGCACTCTTTACCTGCTTTAAAGAATGATCAACGTTTTCAAATCTTGTTTCATCCACTTCTTACTGACCTAGGTTGTCTTCCAGTTTTTGATCTTGTTTTCTGGAGCATTTTAAAGCCATTCCCACACATCTCATCAGTTCACCAGTCTTGTGCCCACTACTGCATTCATCGCACGGCAGCATCTTGTGCTGGACTGCCGGTCCTCAGGAAGAGGATTCCTTTATGCTTTAGCCGCTGACACAGAAACTGGCCCATGGCAAGCACTCTGAACACCTGGAAGTCAACGTGTAATTAAGGGCAACAGTGTTGCTGCCAGACTTAAGAATAGGTCTCAGTCACAGAGTGTGCAATGCCTCAGTCATCAAACCCGTATTTAGCCAAAGCTCATTTGTTTAGGAGCAAACACTGGCAGCCACAGAGCGGTGGGTGCGTAGTGCTGGAGGTTCAGCAAGGGGGCTCTGCAGGCAGAGGGCCTTGATTTGAACCCCAGCTCTCCCACCACGTGCCATGTCATCGGCTAAGACAGGTTGCATTTTCCAAAGATTGCAGTGAGCTCTTCTGTCCCTGCGGTTCTAGGATGTGACCATTTCCCCAGTAAGAGGCAGGGTTCATGTTCCCTCCTCTTAAAGGTGGATGGGCCTGTGAGCATCGTGGAAGTGACGTTCTGTGCTACCCAAGGCCAGGCCACGGAAGGGAATGAGGCTTCTGTCTTCCTGGCTGCACCAGCCACACTGGAGCTCTGTGCCACCATGTATGCATCCAAGCATTCTGAGACCGCCATGCTGTGAGAAAGCCCAAAGACCACCTGGAAAGGTCCTGAGACTACACGGAGAGATGACTGGCTAACCCCATGCGGCTTCAGCCTCCTTGTTCTCACCATCTTATTTCCTACTTCACCTACTGTCAAACAGCTGCAAGAGTGAACCCAAACCAGAACTGCCCAGACAAGCCCTTCCTCAATTCCTGACCCACTGACACCATAAAAAATGATTGTTGTGTTCGCCCATGCATCCAAGCATTCTGAGACCGCCATGCTGTGAGAAAGCCCAAAGACCACCTGGAAAGGTCCTGAGACTACACGGAGAGATGACTGGCTAACCCCATGCGGCTTCAGCCTCCTTGTTCTCACCATCTTATTTCCTACTTCACCTACTGTCAAACAGCTGCAAGAGTGAACCCAAACCAGAACTGCCCAGACAAGCCCTTCCTCAATTCCTGACCCACTGACACCATAAAAAATGATTGTTGTGTTCGCCCACCAAGTATTGGGATGATTTGCTGGTGCAGTGATAACCAGAACATTGGGCAAGTTACTTAACTTCTCTGTACCTCAGTTTCCACATCTTTAAAATGGGGATGATAATAATAGCATCTACTCCACACTGGGCTTTTTTGAGAATTAAATAAATGAGGTTAAGACCGAAAATCACCTGGTACTCTGTGGCCCTCAATAAATATTGGTAATTATCATTTGGGAAACACATGGTTTAGAAATCCTGGCCAACCTAATAAAGATATCATTTGCAAGTTCTCACATGCCAAGCAGGCTGATACATTCTGTGTGAGAAGTGTTTTCCATAAATGAAAAACCAGCTGCAAGATGGCTATGAGTTTTGCATTCTCTGAACGACTGGGGAGAAACTAGAATTTAAAGCATGGCTCAACCTATCATTTGCACGGTATATGTCACCGGAAACGCAGGCGTGCCTGGCAGGGCTGACTCTGGTAAAACACGCTTCAGAAAGCAGACACAAAAGGCCCGGTGAACACTGTCTCTTTCGCTCTCAGGCACAAGTAAATTGAGTGGAAGGGAAAGTTTCTCACCAATTTGACCTTGGAAGAGAACCTGAATGTACTTAAGCCAAGAATTTCTTTTCTCGTGAGTGAAAACACGGGGCTTCACACTCATTTGGTGAATTGTATGCAGCCCTTCGGTAGCTGTCTGAGAATGGCATCGTTGACTCAAGTACAAATAAGATGGTGGCAATGGGGCTCACTCTTCAAAGGATGGCATGAGTGTCCATTGTTGGAAACGTTTCAGAACACAAATGCACAGCAANTGAATGACATGGGAGGATTCCTGGTTGAGAAAGGATTACGCTATTGAGGGAAAGCGCAGGCCGATTTACGTGGTATATTTGCACTCACAGAGATCACACTGCCATCAAGGCTATGATGCTGAAGTGGATGCCAGCGATCCACGTGTCCGCACACGCCCTGGGTACTTCGTGTCTGACAGTGGCGGTATACACACAGGAGACGGTTATTATGTGAGTGCGGCATCAGATGCACCTTTGAATTTTTCAAACTGCAGGTTACATCCTGTTAGTGAGTCATGAAATCAATTCGTTGCACCGGGAACATCTTTTAACAAAACAGAGCAGGATACAAAATAAAAGAGCATAGAGAAAACATTACTTCGTGGCATTTTTGTTTCCAGTCCCTCTTGTGTTTTTAATTTTTATCATCCTCATAACATGCCTCTCAGGTGGTATTATCATCTTATCATCCACGTCTTCCAGGTAAGAAGCTGAGACACACAAAGGGCAACATGAACAAAGTCAGCAGAGCTGGGACTTGGCCGTGGGACAATCCGACAAGCTCCTGTGGTCTCCACCTGAGCAGCGGGGACAACAGGGGGCTCAGACCCCCCCAGCCCATCACAGCCCCTGGCTCCAGAACACACCCCCACCGCACACACTTCTGCAACGGTGTTTCCCTCCAAAAGCCGCTCCACAGAGCAGCTATCCAACAAGCTCAAAATAAATAAAAGATACACACAAGCATGTCTGAAAGAGAAAGTTATTTATTTACATCATTCTTTTCCTTTTGACAACTCCTATACTTTTAAATAATAAAAATTTCTGAATGGGGGAGTTTTAAATTAAGATATTCTAACAGAGGATTTTCACAACATGTTTATGTACATGAATTTTCAAAAGTTTTAAACAGTTCTTTTCAACCTGCACGACAGAACTAAAAGCTCTATAACTTTAGGTTTAGACCTTGCATTTTTCTCTAAAACTTTCAGTTTAGGAGATTATGCTTAGCCATCTTGCAGTTCAGATCCTGACAGGTGAGGATCTTGTTTACGAACCTGCTTCATAAACGAACCAAGCAAGCTGAACCTATCTGAAATGTTTCGGTGGTAAGCAGAGGTTATTTTTTTTTAGACATCTTAAACTGCTTCCATTAAAACTTTTTGTAAGTCGTCTCTGTCAGTGCTGTGACTGCTTTCTGGTTCCTGTGTATGGACTCTGAACATACGTTAGATGCATGAGAAGAGATTTATTCTATTCCATCTCTGGTTTAGCCAACTCTCAAAGACACCCATGGGGATTCCAAGCTTTCCGGGGGAGACACTGGTGCATGGCTCCCCTTGTCCAGGCATATTTCAGAGACTTAACTTTCCTCGGCTACTGCACATACAAAACCCCCTTAACTGGGAAGACGCCCGTGTCCACAAAACGACTTTCAACAAAAACAAAGGGCTAACACCCTTTCACATCACGCTGACAGATTTCAAATATTTATTAGTATATTTCAGAGACTTAACTTTCCTCGGCTACTGCACATACAAAACCCCCTTAACTGGGAAGACGCCCGTGTCCACAAAACGACTTTCAACAAAAACAAAGGGCTAACACCCTTTCACATCACGCTGACAGATTTCAAATATTTATTAGTTAAACTAGAAGAGAGATTTTCCTAATATTTTAGGATGACTTCCTCTGAAGAGTTGGTGTAACATCCATTAAAAAATAGAGAAGATTAACCTGTACCATGATCAAGTACAGCTCACCAGGAAGCAATCACACAGTTCTGTCCAGTTTCTCCGAGAACGGCTGAGGCCTGTCCTGAATCTCACGCGGCCGCGATGGAGGCGTCGTCCATGAGCCGGCCCTGTGGCTTCGGAGGGGAAAACAAGGAGGGTTTGCAAGGTTAAGAATGACCGCAGAAGCACTGTTAACTGGAGAGGGTCTGCAAGTACTGGGAACTGTTTCACGGACACAGAATAAACGTGTGCAAGTTTCCAAACAAGATTATGTTCATCTGTCTCCTTTCCCCACCTTCTCTCGCCACGTGAGCCTGGGGACGGCGACCTCGCAGCCTCCGTGCGGCCCGCTCCCTCTGTTCCTAGTGGCAAGCTCGCCAGCCCATCACATCCTCTGGCCGTGGAGTCCCCTCGTCCCCTGACCTGCAGCCACCACCCACTCAGTGTACCGTGTGCGAAGGGTGCCTGGCCACCACTCCTGCTCGAGTGGGAAAGTTTACCCCCGGCTCGTGCTCAGCCTGCGTCCCGAGCTTTAAGCGGGCCACAAACCTGAGCTGCCAGCAAGCTCCTTGGGACTGAAGGGCTCCCTTCTCCTGTTTGGGGAAGAGTGATGCATCATGAACTCTACGGTGCGTAACTACAAACACTGCGAGGACTGAAGCAGAGGAGAAACACAGAATGCCCCTTTCTCGAAGTTCACTGACCGAAAAAATTTAAAACATGACATCGGAAGAGGAAAAGCTAAGAGTCAATAAAAGATATCGTGACTGCTTTTAGGTGTAAAATTTCTGACAAGTCAGAAAGTCTGACAACACCCCAGAGAGCCATCAAGTAGTTAAAAGAACGAGATTCCTGCAAATGACTGTATTATGCTGACAGACTTTAAAAGCAGACCTTTGTGGGGTGATCAGGAGGGGCGCCGGAGCACCACAGGCCAACGGCTGTGAGTTAAGCCGACGGTCCTGGGGGTTCCCTGAGGCAGGGAAGGGGGCCTCCTGCTCTGCTTCGTTGCTGGGAGGTTTCATACGTGTAGGTACACACGCATGCGTGTGTGAGTGAGGCAACTGAAGCTCAATGCAGGAATGGAACGAATGGAAGGCTAGGTCAATCAAAGCACAGGAACCTGGAAATCATATCACTGTTTAAAAGAATCAAAACATTAAACCTGAGTATAGTTTCTGACTGGTGATCACTTTTAGAAAAGATCCAAATCCAGTAGCATTACATAGTTATTAGAATCAGAAAAGTTCAGGGATTGTATTCAGAAAATTATTCCATTTTGATTAAAAACTAGTTACAAATTAACTACAATTTTAAAATATATTTCTAAAAAATAAATTATAAAGTAAAATAAAAATTTTTTTAAAGAAAAACAAAAACAGAAATATATTTTACTAAGCCAAAGGAAACACATGTTTAAGGATGCCATCAAGATAATTCTTCATTTGCCCAAAGGAATAAAAACCTTTAAAATTAGATCTAAGAAAAAAATCTATAAAATAGAAAATAAAAAATTGATAAAATAACTTAGTAAGAAACAAATAGCAATATTGCCAAATTTATGTAGTAACAGTCAAAATACTAACATTGCTAGTCTCGAAATACTATTTAGTGACGTTTACGTGAAAAAACTGTGCTGTTGCAGAAGACTCTTGAGAGTCCCTTGGACTGCAAGGAGATCAAAGCAGTCCATCCTAAAGGAAATCAGTCCTGAATATTCACTGGAAGGACAGATGCTGAAGCTGAAACCCCAATACTTTGGCCACCTGATGAGAAGAACTGACTCATCTGAAAAGACCCCAATGGTGGGAAAGATTGAAGGTGGGAAGAGAAGGCGACGACAGGGGATGAGATGGTTGGATGGCATCACCGACTCGATGGACATGAGTCTGAGCAAGCTCCAGGAGTTGGTGAAGGACAGGGAAGCCTGGCGTGCTGCAGTCCATGGGGTCGCAAAGAACTGGACACGACTGAGCAACTGAACTGACTGACTGATGTGAAAAAATATCTACTTGCATTTGTTTCCAAGACAATAAAAAACAGAAAATGTATAAGCCTCACCTTTACAAAAATACTGGTTGGTATGAAGCGCCTGAGCAGTTGATTTGTGAAGCTGGGAAACCTGAGCAAGTTGATGTTGAGAGACGGCAGCTGCTGGTACCCAGCCATCAGAGGGTAGAAGTTATATAACATCTCCTGTTCCGTGCCGGGGAGGATGCGTAACCGAATCTAAATTACAAAGTGACAGAAAAAGATAAAACATATCCATGCATCAGAAGGACTTCCAACAGCTACATGTGTTACCTGTCGAATTCTGGCAAACGATCAGACACTTAAATCCTTCTGGAGAAATATTTGTACCCTCTCCTACTCCATCTTCTAGACAGACACCAAAATGGAGGGCTGAATTAACGAGGCCAGAACCACGCAGGCAACAAATGTAATTCAAACATGTGCGTGGTTTCCCAGTTTCTGCCAACATGCAAAAGGCAACCTGTACTTGCTTAACAATGCAGACACCAGACAGTTCAGCATTTCCTGTGTCTCAGGCCAGGCAGGCTTTACAGCCACAGCGCGCTATTGGATAATGTGTAGAAGAGCACCTCTGTAAAGACTACATTAACAGGAGAGGAGCTGGCTGTTTCCTGTGTTTTGTCTTCGGGATTTTACCTTTGTGGTAAAGTTAAGTACCTTCAGGGCAAAAGGAAAGAGCACTATCTGGTAAGATTTTCAGTGAAAGTGAAAGTGAAGTCGCTCAGTCGTGTCCGACTCTTTGCGACCCCATGGACTGTAGCCCACCAGGCTCCTCTGTCCTTGGGATTTTCCAGGCAATAGTACTGGAGTGGATTGCCATTTCCGTACTTTATCTAATTATTTTCAAGTCAATATGTGAAAGAGATCAGGACAATCAAGAAAAGCCTACTCATTTGCAAATGAATGCATAAAGGTATGTGATGCATCAGAGATTATGTGTGTGTGTGAACCAACATATTCAGCCAACATTATACTGTGTGTGTATATTAATATTATAAATTTGTATCAATGTACAGACTTATAGTACACTTCATGTGTAATTCTACTTTCATTTAACAGCAAACACAGCACTCAGGACATGCCAGCCAGATGGTTGACTCAGGGTGAATACTATTTGGTGTTATTACAAGTCTGTGCTCTAATTATACCCTTATTATTAATAATAAAAAGCATGTGCTGACCACTGAGGTGTGTCTCTGTTGCCACTGTGACAGAGGAGGACAGTATTCTTTCTGAAAACATGGTTTTGCCTGAGAGCATGTTCCACCCAAAAATCTGACGAACTTTTCCACCTCTGATATGAAGAAATGAAGAAAAACATCTGAATCACGTATTTTCTATGCAGATACAAAATTGTGCCTACACATAACACAGATAACTCTATGCAGGATCAAAATCTCTAAAAAATTATACTGATAGTTCAGAAGTGAATTAGGCTTTTAATCTGTGCAGTTATGCTTCAAAAGGTCTTAAATTAAAAGACACACACACACAAACTCATTAGCAATAAAAGGAATACTTTAAAATTTTCAGGAATTCTATCAGTCCAAGGATTTGTGAACTTTTGTTTTATACAGAGAAAGAACCTCTATGTGTGATCTCAATATGGAAAGGGTGGCCCATTTAACCCACTTCTATAGCAAGTCGTAATTAAATCTTCAAAAGTGACTTAAGATTCACCACTATCAAAACAAGAGGGACCACAATCAGCCTTATCGATTCATTTCTGACAGCTCTCCACTTTCTGGCCACACTCCTGTGTCTTCACAAGCAACTCCGTGAGATACAACCTGTACCTGTTTAAGCCCTGAGAACATGAAGGCATCGCTGGGCTCCACAGAAATCTCCACGTCTTGAACTAAGTCAGTCTTATTCTGCAGGTGATACCTGACAGGTAGCGACTCTCTGACACGCCCGAATGATGGCAGATCTGCAGAGGGGACATTTCTCTTGGTTAAAATACTGAACTGAACTGAACTGAAGAAAATTCTCTGACTGGAAAACAGCCACAGGGCTATGATAAAGCAGGCTAAGAAGAATCAAAGTCTCCTTCTACAACTGATTTGGCTCAGAAAGGGTCTTGGCTACCAAAAGCTGAATTACCTTTTAGAAATAATTTCTTAAACCTACAAAGAATTTCCCTAAATATCAATAATGGCTCGAGATGGGATGACAGACATTATGGGCTCCTTGGTGGAAATTATGATGTATTTTTGGCAAAACTTTTAAGCTGAATTTGATCAAGACTATAGATCTAACTGGACTTCCCAGGTGGCACAGTGGTAAAGAATCTGCCTGCAATGCAGGAGACACAGGGTCGGGAAGATCCCCAGGAGGAGGAAATGGCAACCTGCTCCAGTATTCTTGCCTAGGAAATGCCCTGGACAGAGGAGCCTGGCAGCCCACAGTACCTGGAGTCACAAAGACATGACTGAGTGACTGAACGCGCAACACACTCACAGGTCTAAGTACCGATTTACAGGGGCAGAGGGATACCTAAAAATGATGCAATGCAAGTCAGCAAATCCAGACTACAGGCAGCTTTACAGGAGAAGGACAGTTTCTTCAACAAATGCTCATCAAGGAAGCGACGGGGGAGGAGATGGGGGATAGAGGCAGCGCAGTGGGGGAGAGGCTGCCAGCTTGCCCGGGGCTTTTAAGAGTCTAGACACCAACGCCAATCAACAGCAATGCAGAGGCCTTAGAACAAACTATGAAGAACATTCAGAGTCAGCTAGGGAAATTTCAACACAGGAATTTGATCATATTGCAAAATTATTGCTAATTTCTAAAGTTATCATAATGACTCTGTGATTAAGTTTAGAAAAACAGCCAGTGATGTTAAAGATGCATACTGAAATCTCTATAGATGAAGTAACATTCTGGCATTTGCTTCAAAATGTTGAGGGCAGAAGGGTTGTGTAGAGGTATAATTAAAACAAGACTGGTCACAATCTGCTTTTTGTAAATGGTGGGCATTTCTTTTAACAGGGAAAGTTAGAAAGAAAAATCTTAGAAGCTAAAGTAAATATTCTTTTTGGATTCCGTAAATCAAATAAAATGAGAGTGGGGTCACCTGCGTTCACGTGGAGAGGGATGTTTTCCACGATCACGTGGGGCAGGGTGATGACGGTGCTGATGACGGGGATGCTGTCCATGGCTGAAGTCCTATGGCAGAAGAGAGGCCCCTTAAGTCCACGTTTCATGTGAGAAGTAAATACATTAAAACCAGGGAACATGGGTATTCACCAATTCACTACAAAGTAAATACAAATGACCCCTTTCCTAAAGGTTTAATGGAGGGAGTTTTGTGAAGTAGGGGCTTTTCCAATCCCATTTTTGAGAACTTCCAATGAAAGAGCGTTTGATCAAGGCTGTTGTTTGATCTCAGTGATGAAGTCAGGACTTGCATCAGAACCTAAGTCAACTGTACCAAAAATCACACCATCTGACCCAGCGTTTTGGTAGCAAAATGTCCTCAATCAGTAGCAGAGTGGTGTAACATTACAACACGCCACCGCCTCCCACTGCTGTAACGGCGCTGTGGGTGTGCAGGAGAAACTGAAGACCTAAAAATATTTCACTATCAGCAGACACAGTGGCATTCCAGCATTACTGAGATAAAGTGAGTAACGTTATGAAACAGTCAGATACTTTCCCTGTAGGACAGTCAGGGTGGGAACCACAGGGGCGGCTGGCAACTATCTGACAACCCGTGGGAAGAGCCTGTATGCAGAGCTGGAGCAGGTGACACTGTGCAAAGCATTACTGAGCAAACGCCATGGGCAAAACCAGCCAACCCCTCTCTTTTAAGAAGTACCTGTCTTTACAGTATTACAGTAACACGACAAAGAAAACTAAGCAATGCCTTCAAAACACTGTTTTAACTCCTACCAATGTGAACTGAGCTAAACATTGACATGGTAAATTCAGCAGTGTGGAAAGAAAGTCAAGTTATTTTTTTAAGATGATTATTTTTTCTTTCTTACTTTCAATAATTAGTTTTAAGATTTATAAAATAATTAAGCTGCACAAGAAAATAACACATGCAATGCCATGTATCCACCTCCTAGTCTAAGAGAACAGAACGACAGAGCTGAAGCTTCTCGTGGATCCATTTCTGCTTGGATCCCTCCCTACCCTCCGCTCCAAAAGTAACTACTAGCTTGAATTTGGCATCTATCATTCCTGTTTCTTTATGTTTTTCCAAATTATACATAAAGCCTAGGAAGCATATGTTTTACATGTTTTCCAATTCTGCACAATTTGTTCGTATCCTGAACATCTGCAATTGCTTTGTTTCATTTAACATTAACAGGCTGTTAGCTATAGCTCTGGTTCCTTCATTTTTGCTGATATATAATATTCCACTGTACAACTGTGCCACAATTTATCTAATTTCCTGTTGGTGGACATCCAGGTTGCTTCTAATATTTTATTATAAACAGTGCTGCTGTGAACACTCCCAACCATGTCCCCTTCCTGTATGTTTGAATCTTTTCTAGGACTGCATGGTATAGCCATCAGCTTACCAGGTATTGCCAAACAGATTTCCAGAGCAGCATTCTAATCATATTTCCCCTCATGACAAACTCTACATTGTTAAACCTGTTTATTTTTTCGAAGTAGTGGGAGTACACAAATCTCAGATTACTTGTAAGGCTGACCTTCTTTCCCCTCTGTTTACTGACCATTCAGCTTCTCCTGATCACTATGCCTACTCAAGTATTTTTCTCAACTTTCGGCTTAGAGGTTTCTTTTTAATGATCTGAAAAAGTTCTTGATCTGAATTCGAATGCTTTGTTCATTTCAGATGTTGTTAAGTAGCCTTCCCCTCTTTGTACTGTCTTTTCACATTCTTCATGGCATTTTCTAATGATCTGAAAAACTTAATTTTAAGAAATCAAATTCATCAATTTCAGAGGCTCATACTTCTAGTGTCTTATTTAAAGAAATTCTTCCCTACACCAAAGTCATAAAATGATTCTCTTATTTTTCTCCTAAAAGTAGTAAAGTTTTGCTTTTTACAATCAGAATTTTGATAAATCTGAAATTAATTTTCATATATAATACACAACAGATATCCCATTTTCTCCCCAAGTCAATCCTCAGTTGTTTACCACCAATTATAAAACAGTTCATCCTTCCTCCAGTGGTAACAATGCCACCTCTATGAAACGTAATTTCCATATGTGCATCTGTGGAACAATTTCTAGACTTGCTCTTCTGTTCCACTGCTTTATTTACCCCTCCCTGAGCCCACACACCATAGTGAAGACCACTGCAGATTTATAATAAGTCTTAGAATCTGAATGCCTAAGTACCCTTGCCTAGCTGTACCTCTTCTGAGAATTCTGACGATTACTGACATTTGGCCTTTCTACACAAATTTTAGATCCAAGAGCGTCAAGTTCCACAGAAACAAAACAAGCTGCTGAGATCTCGAAGGAAATTGCACTGAATCTACAGACGATTTATAATATTAAATCTTAGCCAAGTCCTATCAGGGACTACTTTGTACCTCTCCCATTTCTTTAGGTCTTCCTTTAATGCTTTAAATTTTTATAATTTTTTCCATAAAGGTAGCGTCTATCTTCTACTAGATATGTTTCTCATCATTTTGCTGTTACATTAATGATACCTGTTTTAAAAGTACTTTGCCTTGAGGTTTACTATTGATATATAAAAATCCAACTGATTTTTGTATACTGATGCTATTTTCACAGCAGTCTTGCTGAAACTCTTTATAATTCTAATCATGTATTGATCCCCTTGGGTTTTCTGTGCAAACAGTCCTACTGACTGCAAATGAGGGCGGTTTCTCCTAATGCTTTTACTGGTCCTGTCATCAGAATTTGGCTAAAATCTCGTCAGTATATAGATCACAGACTGTAACAAACGTGAACAAAAGTTATCCTTTTCAATCTGTGTGTTTTTGACAAGTGGTCAGTGGCAGCATGTAGCTTCTCGTCTCTTCCACAGCTGGCAGAAGCTCTCAACTATTAACTAACAGTGACACACAATAAAGGCGTGAGAGTGACACGAACAATGGCGAAAAGGCAGGGCGGACACAGTCTTACCTCTTCCAGGAGATAATATAATGCCCGGTTGCTACTCCACCTTCCACATTTCCAGCCAGCGGGCACCGGAGACAGAAGCACTCGCTGGCGCTCTCTCCAGTCTGCAAGACGACTGCAAGACAGAGTGTTCACAATCCTCCCATCGTTCCATCTATCAACAGAGGGCTTTACACCCACGTAATGTAACAAAGAAGGGACACTTATCCATTTTTTGCATATTATCTATAGAGACCTGGAGATGTTAAATGACTTTTTCAAGGAAGGCAGATAAACAGAGCAACTAAAATAACCTGCTTATATTTGGTCTTGGGCTTCCCTGGCGCCTCAGATGGTCAAGAATCTGCCTGAAATGCAGGAGACCCAGGTTCTATCCCTGGGTCGGGAAGATCCCATGGAGAGGGGCATGGCTACCCACTCCAGGATTCTTGCCTGGAGAGTTCCATGGACAGGGGGGCCTGGCGGGCTACAGCCCATGGGGTCGCAGAGAGTCCGACACGACGGAGCAGCCCACACACGTATGTGGTCTTAAGACTACATCGTGATTTTTTTAAGCCCTCACAATATTTGCTCTTATGATCTAGTTGATCACACTTCAGTTGGGCTAACATTCAAACTAGTTTTTATTCCTTTTAAGAAATACAAGAAAGCCCAAGGGACCCTGAACCAGAAGGGTATTACCTCCTCTATAAACTGTTTTACTTTTAGTTGGATGATTTAGAAAACTTGTCTACTTTTCTGTTTTCCAAAGTTTCTTTGATAAACACCTTTTCTCATTTCAAATTATAAACAGTAGTAAACATCAATTAAAAATTAATTGGAAAAAAAATCTATTAAAAATCCAAACAGGAAAAAATACTGTATTTTCAAGTACATTTCTTAGTCACTTTCTTAGAGTATCAAGAACCTGATCCTTTAAAACAAGGTCAACTGTAAATGACGCTAATTGCCCCCCCCCTGTCTTTTGCTAGTGAAGGGGGATGAGCCACATTCTCACCTCTGTCCACCTGGGACTCCAGCTGGTCCACGGGGGTCATGGAGGGAGCAAGCTGCAGCTCGCTGGAGACGATGGTGAGGGCCCAGGGGGAGGCACTCACCAGGTCCGTCATGAGCAGGAAGGGGACGTCCGCATAAACCCTTTCCAAGTGCTCGAACTGCCACAGATGGAGACAAAGGTCTGTCAGGAAGTACACTGACCCATTTCCCTTTTTTCTGTTAATTTCTGTCAGCTAAGTGATTTCCAATATGCTTCCCAGGACATACCTTTGTAGAAACAAATTTAACTGCAACGTCAAATGGAAAGACCGTTTCTATTGTTACAGTTTCATCCTGCAAGGAAACGGAAAGGGTACATCAATGGCTTTTCTCAGTCTTAACAAAAGAAGATTACAAAACACAAATCGATTACTGATCAAATAATCCCAACTTAAATGTTACAAAACTAGGACCTTTCCCTTAGACAATATTTGTAAAAACCTATGTAGAGAGTCCAGGTTAGTATTTCTAACAAGGCACCTATGGTTGTGTAACAGCTCACCCTGCAGACCGCTTTCTCATACATTATTTATGGCAGGATCCAGCAACAGTGGGCAGGGCAGGCGCCATCACCATTCCACAGAAGAGGAACCAAAAGTTAAAGACTTAGCGATTGGCCTGAAACCATGACGCTAGAGGTATGAAGCCTGGAATCGGGGTCTTCTCTCTAAGTCCCGTACTTCACCTTGGCTCAAGGTGACCAGAATAAGGATGATAATGGCAGTAGTGTAATGGAGCATAGCACACTGTGTGTGTTCAGTCCTGCTCTTTGCAACCCTGTGGACTGCAGCCCGGCAGGCTTCTCTGTCCATGAGACTTTCCAGGCAAGAATGCTGCAGTGGGTTGCCATTTCTTCTTCCAGGGGATCTTCCCGACCCGGGGATCTAATCTGCGTCTCCTGCATTGGCAGGCGGATTCTCTACCACTGAGCCACCTAGGAAGCCCCTTATAATCGGTGTACATGTACTGTAATGCTTGCAGTAACTCAAGAAACGGATGTCAGTACTACTGCTGCTTTAAGATGGGCAGGGCACGGGGCTGGGGAGGGGGGTGGTCACAAAGCTGCTGCTGCTGCTGCTAAGTCACTTCAGTCGTGTCCGACTCCGTGTGACCCCATAGACGGCAGCCCACCAGGCTCCCCCATCCCTGGGATTCTCCAGGCAAGAATACTGGAGTGGGTTGCCATTTCCTTCTCCAATGCATGAAAGAGNTAGATGTGTATAAGAGACAGGTGTGACCCCATAGACGGCAGCCCACCAGGCTCCCCCATCCCTGGGATTCTCCAGGCAAGAATACTGGAGTGGGTTGCCATTTCCTTCTCCAATGCATGAAAGAGAAAAGTGAAAGTGAAGTCGCTCAGTCTGTCCGACTGTTAGCGACCCCATGGACTGCAGCCCACCAGGCTACTCCATCCATTGGATTTTCCAGGCAAGAGTACTGGGGTGGGGTGCCATTGCCTTCCCCAGGTCACAAAGCTAGTAGGTGACAAAGGCAGCAGCTGAATGGAATCTGACCCTCGAGTCTGGACTCCTAACCTACCTGTTCCATCTCCTCTGCCAGGGTCTGTTCACAAAACAATGGGCTTTTATTTATCTTTGCTTCCCAGTGATTTTTAAAAGAGCCCGCAGCCCAGACTCTCTGCAGTGACCAAACTACAAACCCCCATATCTCTGCATCTCCTCCTCTGTTGCGCTGGGAGGACACTATAGTCACCTAAGCTGCTTATAAACAGGTTAACTAAAACAACACGAAATAGGAAAACACTCCACATATGATATTTCCCAAAGTCGCCATGAAACAAGTACCTTGTGACACTTGCAAACAATTTCTTTTCCTTCAATCGTTGTATTGATCAGGTAAGAAACATACACAAGAAACATTCTTGAGCCCACTGTTCCACAGCGAACGTATAACGTTTTTTCCAGCTGCAACAACATAAAAGTACTTTAATTTAGTTAATATTACAGAGATTGCCTCCTGCTGTATATTCCAGGATAATGCTCCCACCTTCCAGAGTTTATTGGACTAACTGGGTAAACACCTGAACACTTTTTTACAGCTGTTCCTGCCACAGCCTAAGAGTGGGGTTATTATCACACCATCTTTTTTTTTTTCTATTATCATTCCCAACTTCTCATGAACTCTGTGTTTGCTTTGGAAATAAAAATTGACTGAAAGGTTCTTTCACGAAGTTGTAAAGTTTATGTTATTTATTTTATCAGGCAATGGATTTCCTATATTAGGATCATTTGTTATAAAATCCTTTGTATAAAAACTGCTGAAGATATTTTATACATTTAAATATGTGACACCACCCTTATGGCAGAAAGTGAAGAGGAACTAAGAGCCTCTTGATGAAAGTGAAAGAGGAGAGTGAAAAAGCTGGCTTAAAACTCAACATCCAGAAAACTAAGATCATGGCATCCGGTCCCACCACTTCATGGCAAAAAGATGGGGAAATAGCGGAAACAGTGACAGATTTCATTTTGGGGGGCTCCAAAATCACTGCAGATGGTGACTGCAGCCATGAAATTAAAAGATACTTGCTCTTTGGAAGAAAAGCTATCAGCAACCTAGACAGCATATTAAAAAGCAGAGACATTACTTTGTCAACAAAGGTCCATCTAGTCAAAGCTATGACTTTTCCAGTAGTCATGCACGGATATGAGAGTTGGACTATAAAGAAAGCTGGGTGCTGAAGAACTGATGCTTTTGAACTATGGTGTTGGAGAAGATGCTTGAGAGTCTGTTGGACTGCATGGAGATCAAACCAGTCAATTCTAAAGGAATTCAGTCCCAAATATTCATTGGAAGGACTGATGCTGAAGCCAAAACTCCAATCCTTTGGCCACCTGACACGAAGAACTGACTCATTTGAAAAGACCCTGATGCTGGGAGAGATTGAAGGCGGGAGGAGAAGGGGATGACGGAGGATGAGATTGGATGGCATCACTGACTCAATGGACACGAGTTTGAGCAAGCTCCAGGAGTTGGTGATGGACAGAGAGGACTGGGAACTGCACGCAGTCCATGGGGTTGCAAAGAGTCGGTCAAGACTGAGCGACTGAACGGAACTGAAATATGTGTATAAAATGTGCATTAGTTAAATGACTTGTTTAGTCTTGGGATGTGCTGTTAAAATGCGCTAAAGCTGTCTAAAACCCATTCCATATTTAACACTACAACCTAACCCATTTCCTCTGAGTCCCGGCTGAGTTTACCTGTTCCCCAGGCTGTAAGTCCCCGACAGGAATGTCAGTGAGCAGAGCCGGGTAGGACTCGTCACACAGTTCTGTCCCATGAAGAGTCACATGCGTTTTCTGAGTTAAATTGGCATCCTGTCCTGAAAGAACAAATTTCGACATTTAAAAAATACAGACGATTCAAATGTCCTGTGACTCAACACTACTGCAGAGAGAGCGCTCGATCATAACCATTTTCAAAACAGATTCCCTGAAGTTAATACCGTGATGTTTATTTTATGTTGGATCAACACAGATGAAATTTTGAAAAGAAAAGTTTACCAGGTTTTAAACCAGCAGTGAGCTTCACATCTCTGATCAGGGTCTTCTCGTGGGACTGAACGGTCACAACCAAACAGTACATTTCGTTAGTCAGGGCGGGGGGGTCATGTCGCAGATGGACCGAAATGTTTGGCACTCTGGAAATGATCCTTTGGGAGAAAAAAATGCTAGCTAAGTAACTGACCTAAAAACAACAACAAAGGATTCAAAGAAGTGAGAAGACCTTCCACGACCGGCCCGCAGCCCGACTCACATGGTGCTCGCCTGGATCACGATACCATCCCAGTGGACCTCGCTGTCGGGGAGCCTGGGTCTTCGTTTGAAAGAGCGCGAGGCCTGCAGAGCCTCCTGGGCGGACGCGGCGTCCCCGCCTCCTCCCTGCCAGTTCAGGACCACACACCTGCCCGCCTCGCTGCCCAGAACCAGATCCACGGACGTAATCTGCGAGGAGGAGGTCTGTCAGAGATGCCAGCTCACACAGTTTGTCACCGTCCCCTCCCAGGAAGTCTCGGGGTGGGCTGCTGGGCTGTGGCATTCCTGGGACCCACGATATGACACACAGGTCAGAATACCCACTCGGAGAGCCCGCTCCCGGGCCCCCGTTGGCTGGGACACTGGCTAGTAACCCTGCGCCAGGTTTCAACCTCTTCACCGTCACACGAGGACAATAACTCGACTCTCCAGCTGAGACGGGCCGTGTGGCAGTTACTTCAGCACCTGGCGTGGTGCCCGAGGGAGCAGAGAGGCAAGCAATGGCTACTGAGCGAAATTAACGAAATGTTCTGGTAACCACTCACCTCCTCTGAACCTAACGCCTAGTTCCACATGGACTTTTCCTGATGACATCAACAGCACAAGCAAGGAAATTTTTTACTATCTGAATAAATGTCCTTTCCACTAAATCTATTTGCAAATATATTTAATAGCATTATTAATTTTGACTTGCATCTCGTAAGCGTCCTTGGGCTATCTTGCAAAAAGTTTTCTAAAAACTTCCTTAGTTTCTCATAAAAAATTAAAACATGACATTAGGGGTTTAGTCAAAATCATGAAGAATTAATTTTTTTAAATGAACAAGCAAAAACTCTGGATACTGGTTTACAGAGTATATAATAAACAGATTCACAAAAATTGTTATGGGAATACTAAAGGTGCAGTCTTATCCTTCTGTTTGAGAAATGGTCCCAAGTTCAGATTAGCTTACCTGTCCCATTCCAGCCATGGGAAAACAACATTTCCTGAGAGGCTTACCCCGTCCTAATCACTATTCCAGGAAATTTACACTAACTGATTCAATCCTCATGAACCACTAAGAGGTAGGTAACATTATTATTCCCATTTTACAGATGAATAAACTGTGATAAAAGCAGTCAAGTAACTGTCCAGGGCCACAAGCAGGTAAGCTGGAGAGCTGGAACTGAAACCCGTGGAGTTTGGCTCCACAATTTATTCTCAATAAAAATGAGTTTCATCATATATTCCTGAAAGACATTTTAATTATCTACATCAAACGAACCCTTTAAAGTACCTATCTTTTTAAAAAGACGCAATAGGCAATGTTTAAACGTCAAAATGATATCACACCTTAGCTTGAATTATGTCGTATTTTACAAAATATCATTGCTACATTCCAGAATGCTTGTGCTCAATCACTCAGTATCCGACTCTTTATGACCCCATGGACTGTAGCCCGCGCCAGACTCCTCTGTCCGTGGAATTTCCCAGGCAAGAACACTGGAGTAGGTTGCCATTTCCTCCTCCCTCTTCCTGACTGAGGTATCAAACCCAGGTCTCCTACATCTCCTGTGTTGGCAGGTGGATGCTTTACCTCTGTGCCACCTGGAAGCCCACATTACAGAAAACACACACACACATGCAGGATATATATAGTTTAAAATTCCTCAACTGATTATACAGGCTTTAGAAATAAGGTTGGTCTCATGTGTTAACAGGAAGTGATGTCTCACACAACACTCTCTAGCAATTACTCCTTGGAAGAAAAGTTATGACCAACCTAGATAGCATATTCAAAAGAAGAGACATTACTTTGCCAACAAAGGTCCGTCTAGTCAAGGCTATGGTTTTTCCTGTGGTCATGTATGGATGTGAGAGCTGAACTGTGAAGAAGGCTGAGCGCCGAAGAATTGATGCTTTTGAACTGTGGTGTTGGAGAAGACTCTTGAGAGTCCCTTGGACTGCAAGGAGGTCCAACCAGTCCATTCCGAAGGAGATCAGCCCTGGGATTTCTTTGAAAGGAATGATGCTAAAGCTGAAACTCCAGTACTTTGGCCACCTCATGGGAAGAGTTGACTCACTGGAAAAGACTCTGATGCTGGGAGGGATTGGGGGCAGGAGGAGAAGGGGACGACAGAGGATGAGATGGCTGGATGGCATCACTGACTCGATGGACGCGAGTATGAGTGAACTCCGGGAGTTGGTGATGGACAGGGAGGCCTGGCGTGCTGCGATTCATGGGGTCGCAAAGAGTCGGAAACGACTGAGCAACTGAACTGACTAACCGAATATTATGTAGAATATATCCTCACTGAAAGGAAACCTATCAAAAAACCGTAATGAATGATTTCCCTTGGTAAGTCCAAATGGAAGATTTTCATTTTTAACTTAATAAACTTAAGTATTATTGAAATTCTTTCTGATGTATACTCATTATTACTTGTTATCATTTAAAATATTTTTTAAACACATTTTATAACTAACCTCAATTTTCTTTCCTACATCTTCAGTTTTTGCAACAAATTTAAATAAAAACTTCCTTGTTTTACCAGGAACTAAACACATCTTGCCTTGAGTCAAATTTTCTAAAACGTCACTTGCTTTGGATGCTTCTTCGATTACACAGAACTGGTTGTATTCCTGAAAAAGACAAGAGTGAGGGTCATGGTTTATGTTGCTTAAACATAAATTTCATGCTCTTGCTTTAAGATTCTCCAATTAATCAGAAGGAATCCTTGGGTAATGGTTTGTAGTTGAATAAAACATACTAATCTTCAAGTGACCCAAGCTTGCTCCTGCCCTTGCTCTCAAAATGCTTCTATTTTAATGGGGTTGACATACACTACACTTTCTCAGGTTCGCCAAGATGCTAAGAATACTGAAACTCAAAAATGCTTGCTGGTTAATGGCACAACATACTTTCTGGGTCACCAGAAAATTAGAAGTGGGCTTATAATGGAAACAGAATATAATCAAGCACTTGCCTACATCACACTACAAAAATGTTCAAATGTGAGAAACACAGTATCCCAATTCTGTAGAAAAAAGTTGCTTATTTATGAGTGCCATACGATGTTTGAACTATTTGAGAAGTTAACTGTGATGCCCCCAAAGGAATGAAACTGGAAGAGCGCACATTTATACATTTACTTTATATCCATCTATTCCACTTTCATTTCTTTTTTTTTTTTTATATACTTTATTTTACTTTGCAGTACTGTATCGGTTTTGGCATACACTGACATGAATCCGTCATGGGTGTACATGAACTCCCAAACATGAACCCCCCCCCCCACCTCCCACCCCACATCATTTCTTTAAAATCAAAAAGATAAGTTTTATGTTGTTAAGTCGCTTCACTCGTGTCCGACTCTATGCAACCGCATAGACGGCAGCCCACCAGGCTCCCCCGTCCCTGGGATTCTCCAGGCAAGAACACTGGAGTGGGCTGCCATTTCCTTCAATGCATGAAAGTGAAAAGTGAAAGGCAAGTCGCTCAGCTGTGTTCGACTCTTAGCGACCCCATGGACTGAAGCCTACCAGGCTCCTCCATCCATGGGGTTTTCCAGGCAAGAGTACTGGAGTGGGGTGCCATTGCCTTCTCCAAACAGTTTTATAATGAAAAGCTAATACTAATGTGAGAATAAAACAAATGCTTTTGAAAATCTAATGACACTCATTCTGAATATATCTTATTTGAAATTTAAGTTACATATTACAAAGCTTGTCTCTATGTATAGACAAAGTTCATAGGTTTCCTAAGCAGGAAGTGAAAACAAAAATTAGAATAAGAAAACTGTAAAACTTGCATTGTGGACACAGAAGTTGAAAATTACAAATACATTTATTTTTAGATAAGACTGTATCATACACCTATTAGCGAGAAACCTGCTAAGACCTAAAATTCACTAAGTTTCTTTTACTTCATTTAATGCAAGTTATGATACAATATATACATGGTAAAAAAACAGACACACACACATTAAAAGGTACCATTACCTGATTATTAAAGCTGATACAGAGCTTAGAAAACCGAATGGGATGTGGACAATCAGCCTTCAGATAAACATCAAACTGCACGGGAACATCGACATGAAAACTTGGAGCGTGGAACTTGGCTTTGCATTGCACTAGAAACAGAACAGAAGGGGCCAAGTCAGACACCACCAGACGTGCTAGCCCCACGCACGTTATTCTCCGACCTACATCTGCTCTTCAGAAAGGAAACATCTCTACTGATTATTCTGACTTCTGAACTTGAAGCATTTCAACAGACATAAATGCAGTTCACTCTTAAAAAAAAAAAATTTAAACGAACTCTACCTCCAAAACCTCTTTAATTTTAAAAGCATGCTTGCTCCTGAAATATAACTGACATATGATTTTAAAGAAAAAAGAACCATTCTGTTATTTTTAGCTTATTTCAAAATACCTGCCTAGATAGGAAAGCATAAACCTTTTAAATAACTGTTTTTTCAAATAGCAGAAAAATTTAAGACCTAAACTAGGTATTTAAAATTCTGACCATCTTTGTATGTCAATGGGGAAAGCAAAAAAAAATTAGTTTATCTACAAAATGACTGTATTTGGAAAATTCTTTGACTTTTATTATTCTGCATCTATTTATTTCTTAGAAAATGGACAATTTCTCTAAGATAATACTATAGATGCTAGTTACCCACCAAATGGCACAAAGTCCTGTACGCCTATTGTGAAAACATTGCTGCCAGCCAGAGAGATTCGGTCCGCCCACAGCTTCTGAGCAGTTCTCACAGCTAAGATATCACAGTCAGGTTCAGGATCAGGACTTTCATTCTGCACCAACATGGAGTTAAACATTTGTTCAGCTAGTTATAAAAAAAAATACACATATCCAGATACAGATTTTATATATAAAGAGTTCCAACCTACCATTAAAACATTTATGAGATTTTTTTCTATCCGAGATTTCTGGTCATCTTTCAGCGTTGAAGCTAATAGGAAGGAAGAAGCAAAAAATCAGAACTATAAGATAGGCGAGTAAGCCCATGACCCTGTACAGGTATCAGTGGGGTAAGCCCCAAGTAAGCCCAATACCACTCCCCCCCATAGGTATTAAAATACTGTAGATAAATCTCTCTTCTAAGATGGCTAAACACAATTCCAGAAAACTGATAGCTCAGCTTTCTAAGTCTGCCTCAACACTTGATGTATATGCATTTGAACTCTTATGTGAAAAATTACCGTATGCCGTAATTTGAAAAGGCAGAAGAAATCTGTTCTTCTCAACTACACTATGATCTTCAACTGTAACAAGTTCCATTAAGGTATAAACCTCTTCTCTCAGCAAAGTGACCATCAGGTGATACAAGTACTATCAGATATTTGATACTGAATTATTCTTCCAACTACAAGAAGCTTAAAGAGGCTCTGTAGTTGTTAAGATTCCAGATTTTACTGAAGGAACATTGTTACCTCTGCCAAGGAGTTCCAGGGAGTAAGTGATGTAATCTTTCAGCTGGGCCATGAGGTAGGAACACTTCAGAGCCGTGGTCAGTATAGACGTGAGCAGGGTCCACCACCCTTCACTCCGATAATCACACATCACGTAATCTAGCAACCTGACAGAGGACGACACGTCAGACATGCCGAGCCAGCCTCACAGGGCAGTGCAGGAAGAGTTCATGGAGAAACTAAAAGAAAGTGCTTTACTCGTTTTATGTAACCTTCAGAAAAATCTTCCTGAAATAGTTCAACAGGCCTTTTCACATTAAATGAATGTGAGGTTCGCTGAGACTCTGAAAAGGACTGTAACAATAGGCATAACTTGAAAAAAAAAATCACATAAATGGTGTTTAATAGAAGTGGGAATAAACACGGAAGTAATAAATCCTCCAACACAAATTTCCATTCTCATTTAGCTGCAAGGGAATCACAGAATGCTTACAAAAAAAAATAGTGAACAGGACTCACTTCAAAGCTTTGGTATAATCCTTTGCATAGTAATATTCCTCTCCCATTTGAACCACTATAAAGGAAACAAAGATTGTATGAATGTAATCTGAAGTCTTGTATGAACGTAATCCGAAATCACTCAAAAGTCGCATGAAGCCATGGCACGTCAGGGATACGTACTCAGGTGACTTTTCATTCTTGGACACTTATACTTCTTAAACTGTGCAACAGCATTGCTCAGAAGAGTTATTATTACTTCCTGTTGGGAAAGATAAAAAGTGTGAAACATTCCAATAAAAATAATCTCATGTTTTCCCTGAAAATACAGTTTGTGTTGAGGGGAAAGAAAACAAAAACTCACAGAGTGAACAACGCTTCTCTCCTTCAGCTGAATGGCAAGAATCCCCACCTTCTCTTTTTCGGGATCCGAAAGATCAAAGCCTGTGTAAGAGAGGACACAGCCCATTTCAGATAGCTCATTGAACACAGATCCTCCACACGGACATTGGATGTGTGCACTCCTTGAGGCCTTTTACTACAATGTACTTCAGACTCTTCAACATTCTAGAACTCTCAGGAGTCTAAGAGGCGGCTCTATCAGCATGGAATCTTCAGCGTGGCCTCTGTTCTGAACGGTGCGATACTGAGCTCAGTACTCTTTTGCTCAGTGGAAACGACCACCTCAAAAGTGATATAAAAAAAAAAGTGATATCAATATCATTCTCTAGATAGAATACATTTCCTAGAGATCAAAGTAAATAATTTCTCTCTTTTTAACTTTTTATTTTGCATTGGGGTATAGCCAGTTAACAATACTGTGACAGTTTCGGGTGAACAGGGAGGGGACTCAGCCATATGTATACATGTATCCATTCTCCCCCAAAGTAAATGACTTCTTAACACTTAAGGTTTAATGGCCACAGAAATTGCTCCAATTAAGTGTGTATAAAACAAGAAAGATACAGAGAAATTATTTTTAAGGTAGTACATGTTTAAAGTGTCAGCTATAAAAATTGGCCACAGTGGCTTACTAAATTCTTTTGTTTAAGACAACAGATGTCCAAATGTGTTGATCACATCATTAGCTACGTTACTCTAAGATGCAGTGATAGAAACAACACATTCCAAAAAAAAAATCTGAAAAAAAATGTTTAGAATCTAAAAAAGACTGAATATACGTATATGTATAACTGATTCACTTTACTGGACAGCAGAAACACAATATTGTAAATTAACTGTACTTCAATTTTAAAGAATGCTCAAAAAGCAAATATTTCTACCTCAACATAATTTGTTATACTAATGCAGCCAAAGGAAAAATTATGATAGCAATCTCTTGCCTTTCGAGACTGACAGAAAAGGAAAAAGGAAAAATTATTTACTGAGTATTCCTTGTCGCCATGATCGTTGTCCATAGAAGTCAAGAACGCCTGCTTGCGTTTCTAAGGGATCAGGGCTGGGATACGTTACAGAAGCCTGTAAGTTAAAACACAACCCTGAATAAGTTTACACAACCCGTCACTAACCAACCCTTCCGTCATCATTGTCAGAATAAAAAAGCTTTCGTAAATACAAACCACACAATTAAATATCAAAGTTGTGACTATTTTAACACAAGGTGAACTTTCACAAAATTAAACAAAAACTGTTTAATATTGCATGTGGGTGGTGTCAGTTGCTAAGCCATGTCCAGCTCCTTGCGACTTCATGGACTGTAGCCCGCCAGGCTCCTTTGTCCATGGGATTTCCCAGGCAAGATTACTGGGAGGGATCATAAAAATAAACCAACCTGATTCTAACAAATGATATAACAATAACTAACTTCTCTACATTTTCTTTTTATTTATAAACCAGTAAAAATATATTACAAATTAAACTTGATAGTTAAACCATATATATTTTTGTGCAAATAAAAATGTTATCAGATGTTTTTTAAAGAAAGATATTATTTTCTTTTATTGCAAGTGTATTAAGTCCTGGTATTGGTGGAGGAAGGATATTTTTGGCACCAGGGTTCAAAATTTACGCTGCTTTCCTTTTCTTTTTTTTTTAAATAGCCTTCTCCCCTCTGAAACCAAAACATAATAAGAGCTTTTGTTGAAAAATAAAGAAAACTTCCAAAAGGAAAAAAATTCAATTACCTATAGACCTACCACCACTATTAACAGTGTGTGCATTATTCTTCCAGATTTTATATGCGAATGTTTGCTTGTCATCAGCTAAAATAATTTTTCAACCTACTTTTTTCATTTAAATACATTCCCTGTATCTCACCATATCATTGAATACGCTTCCAAAACATTATTTTTCATGGCTGCCTGCTATTCAACATTTTAACAGATTCTCTACAGTTGCTTACATTATTATTATTTTGCATTACGATTAACAGTTTTATAAATAACTCTTAAGACTTATCTCTTAAGATCCATTATCTGCCTTAGGCTTCCTGAACATGAAATTCTAGGTCAAAGGTAGGCATGATTATATAATTACTTGACAGAAGTAATTACTTGACAGAAATATCATTTTACACTCCAGCCAGGACTTGCAAATGCCTGTTTATACATATCCTGATGAGACCTAGTTTTAATCGCCTTTTAAAATACTGTGCTCAAATGATAATATGACAAACTTATGATAATATGACAAACTTTAAAAATATAAAACATACAATGAAATTATACATCATATACAAATAACATGGTAGAAGATAGTCTCAGTATATTATGATTTAAGGGGAAAAAATTCAAATATTTAAAGTACTAATATGCAAATTGCTTTTTTTTCTAAAGTTTTTAAAATAGCACTATTGTTTAAATTCCCTTAAATTTAGAGAAGAATTTTGAGATCTTAAGTGAAAATAAACTGATATAACTATATGAATGCAAGTGTCTCTATCTATGTATATAAACATACACATACCATGATTTTATTTTAAAAGGTACTTATGGAGTAATTGGTATTTAAATATAAACATGCAAGAGAAAGGCAATATAAAATGTCAAGTTTAAGAAACTATACAATTAATACTCTTGAACAGATTCTTTAGAGTTTTCCATGGAGGAGAACCCCAGGAAGAGAAAGAAGTCCAGTGACATCCTCTCCACTGAGTCAAAATAAAGCACATTGCTCAGTGTCCTTCACACTGCAAAACAATGAATTTACAGTGTGGCAGAGACTAAACTGTGGCTTTTATTTTAAAGCAACTTTCCCTGGTCAAAATCACTAACTTATGGCTAATCAAAAATCAGTTCTTCAAAGAAAAATGTCTGCTTAGTTCATAGGTGAAAACAGAGTACTCAGGCTAAAACTGAAAATAATCCTAATTCCTGAAAATATCAACGATAAAAACTTGTTATAGGCAAAGGCTCGGAAAAAAAATTATCAACGCCAACCAACTTTATCCTCTTTCAAGAGAAGGTTAATAAACTTCCTAATTGCCAGGTAATACAGGAGTCGGTGACTTACTTCATGGTTACAGAGGGCTTTGGCAAGCTGTTTCCGCTCCTGGGCATAGTACGCTGCCTGCTGATAATAGAAACCAGGATTCTGAGTTTGAATAGCTGTCAACCCCAACTTAATAGCTTCATCAAATAAATCTCCGAAGGCCTGGAATCTTCAAGGGGAAAAAAAAAATCAAGAAATTTTAAGAGAGAAAAGAAAAAGCAGCTTACTTCTATTAATACTAGTCTTTCATCCTGAAACCATAACCTCAGAAGACTGTACCCAGAAAATGCCACTGGTGAGCTGTACACTGGGGGATTGCTTTGTAAATACTAATACACACTAATTGTAGGTTACAGAAAAATTCTCTAAGTCAACTCTCCCATGCTAGCGAGTCTGTAAATGTATCCTCAAACCAGATGTCAACATGGTTCCAACCACTCAAATACATTCACGTGTCTGGGAAATTTTTCATTTTACCAATTTTTTGTCATCAGTCTCAGAAAGTAAATTCCATATCAGTAGGGATACTGTCTATTCACTGCTATATTCTCAGTGTCTGGACACATGACAGAAACTTGATGTGTGTGTGTGTGTGTGTGCACGCGCACACGCACGCACGCGTGTGTGTGTTGAATGAAAGATGGGACCAGTTAACAGCTGATTCCCATTAAGGAACTGTATGAATCAACATCTGCCATTACACCAAACATGCTGGATCATTAAAAACCTTACTTACTGACAAAAATCTTAGTTCGATTTATAACCAAAGTCCATGCTAACTCTATTCCTCCAAATTCCAAGAATTTGATTAAAAAAAAAAAAATTCTGAAAATAAAATTTAAAACATACTGTTTAGACGTCCATGCTGCATGCTCAAAGGCCAACTCTGCGCTTCCAATTTTTTTCTTACACAAGTCAATATGCTTTCGGAACTGAGCGATTGCATCTAGCGGGGTGTTGTGTTGAAAACACAACCTACAGATCTGCAAGATGTAAGACCAATGCCGAAGTTAAGAAGAAAACCAAACTCAAAGGTGGGTTTATTTAAAAGTATATAAAATTTGAGACTAACTTTAAAAAACTACAGAATGTCCATCTCTGAAGTTTAACAGAATTGAAGTACAACAAAACTGATTTTCCGTTAGAAAAGTTATCTAAAAAGGTTATGTTCCCATTGATTACTGAAACAAAATTATTCACTATTTGTAGTGAATCTATTCTATACCTTAGAAAGTTTTGTTAAGGTATAGATAGCATAAGGAAATATTAAACCCAGTGAAGAGCATAAAGATGGGCAAAAATAAAATATTTCCCACAGGTAACTGACAAAGGACAGACAGATGAACTTTCAGTTTTAGAACTGTCAGAAAGCGAAAGATATTCTGCAGCACAATAAAAGCATAGTAGCCTCTGTATCAAAGAAGGATTACAGAAATTCTTGAAAAATTTTTCTCTGGGATACTATTTCAAAGTAATAATCTATACGTATGTAGGGTAAATGAAAAAAAAAAAAAGAAGAGACGAAGCCTAAATTTATTTCTACGTGCTTCCTGTTGTGGCTTGGCCACTCAGCCTTCTCCAGCTCTTCTGCAACCCCACGGACTGTAGCCCGCCAGGCTCCTCTGACCGTGGCATTCTCCAGACAAGAATACTGGAGTGGGTTGCCATGCCCTCCTCCAGGGAAGCCGCAGGGATCGAACCCGTGTCTCCCGCTTGGCAGCCAGATTCTTTACCACTGAGCCACCTGGGAGGCTCGTATACTTATTAGCAGTTTCGATTTTATTTTTTAGGTAAAAAGGAATAAATGAAAAGTTGTCCTCTCATCCATCCCTGTCCCTTGGGGATCCAATTTCCCCCTCTAAAGGCAACCAGCTCCTGGCATTCATGGTATAGTCTATGCTCAGACAAGTACGTGCATGCATTTACACGGGAACTATTAGTATTATTTTCATACAAATAGCATTTCACTAAATATACTGTTCTGTGCCTCACTTTTTTCACCTACCAATATATTTTCAATATCATTCCATTTCAATATGCGGAGCTGCCTCATTCTTAATAGTTGTGTACTTCACTGTTCGAAGTTATTTATGTTGACCAATCACTTACTGCTGGGTTTCCAATCTTTTCTTATTACAAGACGCAATAAATATCCTCATGCCCGTGATTTGTGAGTCTTAGCACAGACGTGGGATAAATTTCCAGAAATGGAATTGCTAGGTCAAAAGGAATGTGCAAATTTAAATCTTCACAGTCATTATAAAAAAACAGTTTCTGTAGAAGGTGTATCAATCTACACTGGACACGAGTAATGAATCAAGTGTCCGTGTGCCCTCACATCACTAACCCAGAGACAGCCTCTTTAAAAGATGAGTGCAGAAAGATGAAAAGCACATCACACAGCCTCTCCTACCTTCCAGAGGTGTCTGCTTCTACCATATACAATCCTAAAGTGCGCACATAACAGGTATAAAAGCTTCCTCTAGGGGAATAGACACTTTTTCTGGACCTATGCCATTACACCAAGGAAGGCTTACCCAGTTCTAATAGATTGCATCTTTTAAAATTCAGTCCTAGAGGCAGCTTTCTTCTGTCTCCTGCGCCCACTTAAAAACAAAAGACCCTCCTCGAGGAGTTTTACAAAGATAAAACTGCTCTAAATGAGAACTCTGGGACCCGTAGCTCATAACCAAGCGCTACAATTAAGCTGCTAAGAACCAGGGCAGCCCTTGATGAGGGACATAAAGGAACAGAACACAATTAACCACCTGGAGAAGGGCATGGCAACCCACGCCAGCATTCTTGCCTGGAGAAGTCCACGGACAGAGGAGCCTGATGGGCTATGGTCCAGGGGGGTCACAAAGAGTCGGACACGACTGAGTGCCTAACACAGTTTATCAAGGGATCACTTTTCAGAGCAAGTGACTAATCAGGATTTTCAAATCTTAAGCAGACAATCCCATATTTAAAGACAAATATTCCTTATTCTTGGAAGTGGAACTATTACCTTGTAGTTTATAAATCCTGCCATGGTCTTAATTTCCAGAATGTTAGTTTCATGGGCTCTCAATTCATGTACAAGGTTATAGGCGGTCCTGTAATTCCTAACATAAACACGGGGAAGGCAGTTAAATGATGCCGGTTGATTTTAAGGAAGATTCCTATCAGCAAAATTACCAGAAATAACAGAGTTGATATTTACTCAACATGTCTTAACACTCAATAGCTTCAGTAACAACAACATACACGGATCAGTCTCTAATGTCCTGGAAAATGACACACTGATTCGTTATGTGTGGGAGGAGTCAATGTCTTTTCACTAAGAACAGAACCCACGGTACATTGTTTGGTCACTAACATCTGTCTACAGCTGACAAGAAATAAGTTGAAAAAACAAAAGTAAAGTGGAAAATTGACCAAGAGTTACANTCAGTCTCTAATGTCCTGGAAAATGACACACTGATTCGTTATGTGTGGGAGGAGTCAATGTCTTTTCACTAAGAACAGAACCCACGGTACATTGTTTGGTCACTAACATCTGTCTACAGCTGACAAGAAATAAGTTGAAAAAACAAAAGTAAAGTGGAAAATTGACCAAGAGTTACGTGGCAAAATCAGCATTCTGTTAAATAACAAATAATTTTTAAAAGCATCATTGTTGAGCTCCTCAAACAAACAGACATTGTATGAGCAAAGAAGGAACCATCAAGAGAGAGATGGGTCAGCAGTTTTAAAGCCAGGTTTCTCTCCACATCAAGTGGGAACCACTGGTCTAGGGCTCAGTGGAGACTCCCTCTGGCAGCTAATGCTTAAGGAGAGAGCAGGGTGAGAAAGCAAAGTCTGACAGAAGATAATGAGAAAAATCGCAGTCTTCTCCAAAGAAAACTGCGCCTGACTTTTCCAGGTAACAGCTTTCTTCCCAGCACTGTTTTTGAACAGAAATAGAATGGAAGGTGTTTCACTAATACCATGGACAATAAATAAACTACCTTTTAAAACCAGCTAAACTATGTATGAAGTTGCCGAGATTTATAAAACATGATTTGGTGTTTAGCACCTCATCAGAAACAAAAAAGAAGAGGTTCCTGCAATATTCTGAATGACAGACTTACTTATGATTTTTCTCTATTCCACTCCCAAGTAGACTTAGTCCTTCCTCAATTTTAGGATGTAAAACTGGTTTTTACCCTTTTGCTACACTGGCACTGTCAATCTTAAAAAATTCAAGCTAGAAAGAGATGTTTTACTGTATCATATGTAGCAAAATAAAAGCAAAGGGATAAAATATCTAACCACTGCCAATGCATCCGCAAGTATTCTTCAAAGTGCTAAACAGAGCCTTTGAATAATAGATGATGCTACTGACAGGTATTATAAATTAAAAACTAATTAATTAAAATAAAATCATAGTTTAATTGAATAAATGTACTACTACACATCTTAAAAAAGTCAGTCTGATTCAGATAATGTTCAGCACATATTAAACTTTGAAAATCAGTCTTACAAAAGAGAAGCAGGCAACAGGATGGGAAAAATTTTAGTACTCTATTTCTTTAGATCATGAAATTAATTAAATTAGAACAGAAAGCTTTTTAATACTATAAAATTTACTTCTGATAATAAATTGGATATTTTTCCAAAAAATTCAAACATTATATTCCATTTAACTCTAGAAAAATTAAAGTGAATATTACGAACCTGAATCTAACCAAGATAAACATTTAAAAAATTAAAGTTTGGTTGTGATTCAGAAATTGCTCTTAATATGTTATTGTTAACATAAAGAAAAATCTAGTTTGACAACTGTTAGAAACTTACTTCAGAGCATTTTGTGTATCTTGTTTCAACTCACTGAAGAAAGCTATTTTGAACTGATGTCTAACAAATAAAAGCTGAAAAAATAGGAAAAAAAATACATTACACATCTTCTCTTAAAAATATAAAAATTATAATAATGCTTGTTAAGAGGAAATCTAAAGTATGAAGGAAACTATTAAAAAGTAAGGTTCAGGATTACTCCAGTAAACAAATGTAGTTAAGAAGGCTATAAAGGTACATCTGAATGAGCTTTAAGGGCAAAGAGGACAAAAGATAAATTAATTTTTAAAAGCTTTAAAAAAAAGTTCAAAAGTACAGAAGACATTTTAAAACATCAAAGTATTTAAGAACTGTAATCTCCTCAAAAATAATTGATGATGAATAATCTGCTCTAGAATGCTGCTATTTCCTTCTTTAGGAAAAGACATGTACCTGGTGTGTTGTTTTATTCAAAAATTCTTTATGAGATTTCACTCTTCTAATCTCAGTGTAGTAATAAGTCTGTGCATGTTCATAAAAGGCATTTTCTAACCTGTTAAAAAAAAAACAAAACAAGGTTTGAAAACTAACGTTACTTTAAACCAAAGTGTTTTCAAGAATCACATTTCTAAGACCTGAAAGTAAATCCTGACAGAAATAATGCCTGATTTACTTCAAAAGATAAAAAGTAAAACAAACGATAAACTAAATTTTTAGGAAAAAAAAAAGACCAAAAGACCCACCAAAAGCCATTTAAAATTATTTATAGTCTAAGAAATAATCAATAAAAATAACTTACAATTTGTAAAAATCAGGTAAGCTCTAAGATTACTCCTACTCCAATTATTTTATAAGTATGAAAGAAATAAGACATCTAATACTCAATTAGATTTGACGGCTTTTGCGACTATAATGTTTAGGGTTTAAAGATAAAGAAAACAGGAAAGGGACCAGAAGTGAGAACTAGCAAATGAGGTGCAAGTAACATTTGTGTAAGTTAAATCCTACTTCATTCTATAATTATGAGATTACAGAGGAACCAAATTGCCTGAAGATGGATAAACAACTCAAAGTTCTGCTATGAAAATAAGTCCATATCACAAGTATCTTCCCAGGGATGAAAGAAAGCTGACTTCAAAGTCAGACAAAGATGGACCTTCAAGGCTCTTCCTCCTTGGAAGAGTTCTGAAGTTGTAAAAGGGTTTCAATACATCTAAGGAAATATGCAAAAAAGTATAATAAAATGGATTAGTCAAAACTTAAATAATTCAATATACTGTCTTGGTTATTTACCTTATAATATAACCCACAAGGTGGTCTGTATGGGGCAGTACAAACAAAGACTTTCCTGACAGCTCACACGCGTTGCATAAGGCTGCAGCCCTTTCTGAAGCAATGACATCTTCTCCTATTGACAACAAGTTCCATAAGGAGAGAAAATCAATATATTTTTCTTAATGAACACTTCCCCAGATTGGTACAATGTAATTAAAAAACAACTCAAGCCACTTTTCACCACATCTGTAGGACCCCAGGGGCCCTTGAGAGCTCTGTGGGGCGCTTAGAAGCTGTACCACACATCTCTGTCACAGAAAAACACTGTGGAATATTCTACAGAACCAAGACAGACAGGCCAAGGAATGACAACAGATACACCACGTAACTGTTTCAAAATCCTAACTAAAAATAAAAGCAATAATTCATGAAAATGGTTTGGAAAACTATTTAAGATGCTTCTAGTTTCAACACAGAAACAAAAATACATTTTGGCTTCTAAAGTTTGAGACGGTAGAAGAAATAAGCACTTGAAATAAGACATTTTCTTATAGAAAATTAGAAACCACGGGCCATCCCCCCAGCACTTTTCTTTGCCCTACTGGAAATTTAAAAAAAAAAAAAAAATTATGTAAGGAATATAATTTCAACTAGATCTCAAAAGCAAAACAACCTTTAATTTTAAACATTAAGTGAACAACTACGGTGTCAATTAATATGTGCCTCCCTAGGTGAGGTGAATGGAACTAGGGAGCAGGACTTGAGAAGATTGGCACTCTTTAAGGTTTTTAATTTTTTTATAATAAGTATTTACTCCTGTGTTATTAGCACTTTTTTTAAGGTTAACAAACCATCTTTCACGTAACTGAATGCAAAAAACTTTAATATTAAAGATGATGCCTTCTGGTAATAAGAACTGGAGGGATAAACCAATCAATTAGTTGTTAAGCAACCTTCTGCTACCTGGGGGTAAGGGGGTTTTCTTCTGAATCAGAACCACTGCAACTTTGGTGTTTCTCCCTTGTAAACTCTGCCTGCAGCGAAAAAAGAGCAATAAGATGAATTAATAATTAAACTGTTTTTACTTAAAAAGTGTATTCAAAATTTTACTTAAGATACAAGATTGACAATTTAGTCCAAGAAAGACAAATCTAAACTAAAAAAAAAAATCAAGATTAGGGGAATTTTTTTCCCCACATATAATGAAACATACATGCCACAGTGATTTAAATCTTAAAAGTATAATCTCACGTTGAACTATTTCTTACAAAAAAATCTTCTTAGAAGGCAAAAGTTTAACATAAACTTTAATATAAGTTATATAGCACTTATTTCTTTATAGTGATATGTTAGAGAAGTCATCCAAAAGAATTATTTAGAAACAAACGGTGATAAAGCAAAAAGTGCTTTATGAGACTAAATAATAAACCACTACAGTTCAAAAAATAAATAAATGCAAGAAAAAACATATGGATATTCAGGCCAATTTGTCTTTGAAATTTCTTCCCATTGCTTAGCATACTGTAAATTAAGGTCAGTTAATGCTACCTGTTAGCAAGTCAACAGGTTTCCCCAGAGGCCAGTGATCCCCGAATGACCACTGCAGTCTTAACAGCACTCAGCTGCCTTCAGTAAGTGTCCGTAAGCTCCAGAGGTGGGTCTGACCTCACACAGTCAACCTGACAAAGGGGGCCATACCTGACTATTTCCACTCTGGTGGCACATTCGGACTGCTTCTCCTTCCACTGGGGCTCGTCCCAGTCCAGTTCATAAAACACGACCACCAGGGCTGGCACCAGATTCAGATGCTTGTTCATCCAGCCCGTTTTTAAGATCCCTTTGGGGATGTACCATTCATACGAAGTTCTCTGCAAACATTGGCCAAAGTTGAAAAGAGGCACTTGACAACGAGAACAGCAGAGACCACTTGTTATGGAGTGCAGGCACTTTCTGTGTACTTCTCTCATTCCATATACACATGCCACACTTTTTAAAGATAACACTTTTTACAGAGACCAAATAAGAGACAGCAGTTTTTGGAGGTAGACACTCAACCCTCGAGCCAGTTCTGTAACCATTTAAAGAAGGACCAAAGCCAAAGCATTTCCAATGACGTCAAGTCTTTCAAATACCTATGTCAAGCTTTCAAATTTAAGAGGCTGAATTAAACGGCCCTTTCCCCAATAAATTCTACCTAAGTTCCTCACTATCCCAGATTCTACTCTTATGAAAGCTGCTCAGGTGTTCTCTAAAGCCCAAAATGGCTTCATTTGTTTCTAAGTCATGCGGCCAGGATGGCATTATACCTCCTTGTGGGTAAAAGAAAAAAATGAAGGCTAATTCCTAAGTACAGTGGCAGAAGGGCAGTCACTGTGGGTCAGCAGGAGTGCCACGTCATGGGAGGGATGGCCCGAAGCACCCAGAAACTCTCGAATCTGCACCAACCCAGACTATTCCAGCTCATGCTGGTCCAGCCTTTACTCCACATGAGGAAAGAGAGGACAGGATACAAAACAACTTGGGAACTTGCAGCGTTTTACACACAGGAAAATATCTAGAGTTTTCCTCATGCATCTCTGGAACCATGCCCTTGATAAACTCAGGGGGTTCCCTGCACAGATATAGGAACAAAAAATCTCATGCTGGTCCAGCCTTTACTCCACATGAGGAAAGAGAGGACAGGATACAAAACAACTTGGGAACTTGCAGCGTTTTACACACAGGAAAATATCTAGAGTTTTCCTCATGCATCTCTGGAACCATGCCCTTGATAAACTCAGGGGGTTCCCTGCACAGATATAGGAACAAAAAAGATACACACACTCAAAGAAGGGGAGCCAGAGGGAGGAGGAGGGTCCCCTTGCAAGTATAATGTCGTTACCTTGGGTCTACATTTAGGATACTCGTGATCACCTGGGAGCACCTTGAAAGAAATCGGTACCCGATCAGCCCTCCGGTTGGCACAGAAGGCATCCCAGACAGCTCGATGGACAGCATTATAGACCACATCCAGGCCCGTGAGAGTGACGAAAGCCATAGGCCGACAACATAATTCCACAGGGAAGTCCCACTGGGTGGGGCTCATGTTTAAGACGTCACGAAAACTCTGAAATGCAAACATTAATACATCAATAATCCATTTAGTAAAAGCCCACATCTTCGTCTAATATATGAACCTCTACCATTCAGGAAATATTACAAAAAGGCAAAAGACTTTGAGTGTTTACAAACTGTCGAGCAAATCCAAAAGAAGAGAGCAAATGGGAAAACTTTAATTCTTGAATTGGACCTATTAAAATTTAATAACTACACATGGACATCACCAGATGGTCAATACCAAAATCAGATTGATTATATTCTTTGCTGCCGAAGATGGAGAAGCTCAATACAGTCAGCAAAAACAAGACCAGGAGCTGACTGTGACTCAGATCATGAACTCCTTATTGCCAAATTCAGACTTAAATCGAAGTAGGGAAAACCACTAGACCATTCAGGTATGACCTAAATCAAATCCCTTATGATTATATAGTGGAAGTGAGAAACAGATTCAAGGGATTAGATCTGATAGACAGAGTGCCTGATGAACTATGGACAGAGGTATGTACGGACATTGTACAGGAGGCAAGGATCAAGACCATCCCCCAGAAAAAGAAATCCAAAAATGAATAGTTGTCTGAGGAGGCCTTACAAATAGCTGAGAAAAGAAGAGAAGCTAGAGGCAAAGGAGAAAAGGAAAGATATATCCATCTGAATGCAGAGTTCCAAAGAACAGCAAGGAAAGATAAGAATGCCTTCCTCAGTGATCAATGCAAATAAACAAAGGAAAACAATAGAATGGGAGACTAGAGACCTCCAAGAAAATTAAGAGATACTAAGGGCACATTTCATGCAAAGATGGGCACAATAAAGGACAGGAATGGTATGGACCTAACAGAAGCAGAAGATATTAAGAAGAGGTGGCAAGAATATACAGAACTGTACAAAAAGATCTTCATGACCCAGATAATCACGATGGTGTGATCACTCACCTAGAGCCAGACATCCTGGAATGAGAAGCCAACTGGGCCTTAGGAAGCATCACTACAAACAAAGCTAGTGACGATGATGGAATTTCAGTTGAGGTATTTCAAATCGAAAAGATGATGCTGTGAAAGTGCTGCACTCAATATGCCAGCAAATCTGGAAAACCCAGCAGTGGCCACAGGACTGTTAAAGGTCAGTTTTCATTTCAATCCCAAAGAAAGGCAATGCCAAAGAAAGCTCAAACTACCACACAACTGTATTCATCACACACGCTAGCAAAGTAATGCTCAAAATTCTCCAAGCCAGGATTCAACAGTATGTGACCTGTGAACTTCCAGATGTTCAAGCTGGATTTAGAAAGGCAGAGGAACCAGAGATCAAATTGCCAACATCCGTTGGATCATCGAAAAAGCAAGAGAATTCCAGAAAAACCTCTACTTCTGCTTTATTGATTACGTCAAAGCCTTGACTGTGTAGATCACAACAAACTGGGGAAAACTCTTCAAGAGAAGGGAATACCAGACCACATGACCTGCCTCTTGAGAAATCTGTATGCATGTCAAGAAGCAACAGTTAGAATCGTACATGGAATAATGGACTGGTTCCAAATTGGGAAAGGAGTACGCCAAGGCTGTATATTGTCACCCTGCTTATTTACATCATGAGTACACTGGGCTGGAGGAAGCACAAGCTGGAATCAATTGCTGGGAGAAATGTAAATAACCTCAGATATGCAGATGATACCACCTTTATGGCAGAAAGTGAAGAGGAACTAAACAGCCTCCTGATGAAAGCGAAAGAGGAGAGTGGAAAATGTTGGCTTAAAACTCAACATTCAGAAAATGAAGATCATGGCATCCGGTCTCATCACTTCAAGGCAAACAGATGGGGAAACAATGACACTTTATTTTCTTGGGCTCCAAAATCACTGCAGCTGGTGACTGCAGCCATGAAATTAAAAGATGCTTGCTCCTTGCNGTGGAAAATGTTGGCTTAAAACTCAACATTCAGAAAATGAAGATCATGGCATCCGGTCTCATCACTTCAAGGCAAACAGATGGGGAAACAATGACACTTTATTTTCTTGGGCTCCAAAATCACTGCAGCTGGTGACTGCAGCCATGAAATTAAAAGATGCTTGCTCCTTGCAAGAAAAGCTATGACCAACCTAGGCAGCATATTAAAATGCAGAGACATTACTTTGCCAACAAAGGTCCATCTAGTCAAAGCTAGGATTTTTCCAGTAGTCATGTATGGATGTGAGAGTTGGACTATAAAGAAAGCTGAGTGCTGAAGAATTGATGCTTTTGAACTGTGGTGTTGGAGAAGACTCTTGAGAGTCCTTTGGACTGCAAGGAGATCCAACCAGTCTATCCTAAAGGAAATCAGTCCTGAATACTCACTGGAAGGATTGATGCTGAAGCCAGAATTCCAATACTCTGGCCACCTGATGCAAAGAACTGACTCACTGGAAAAGACCCTGATGCTGGCAAAGACTGAAGGTGGGAGGAGAAGGGGATGACAGAGGATGAGAGTGGATGGCATCACCGAATGGATGGACATGAGTTTGAGCAAGCTCCGAGAGATGGTGAAGGACAGGGAATCCTGGCGTTCTGCAGTCCATGGGGCTGCAAAGAGTGGGACACTACCGAGCGACTGAACACCACCACGTACAACGACTACAGTCAACTTTAAGCAAATCACTATTTCTTGTAACATCTCAAAACCACAGAACTTCAGGATGAACAGACCAAAATCACAGGAGGGTGATCAAACTACCTACTTCAGTTATTAAAATAATGATAGGAATGACTGACTTATACAATAAAGTACAATTATCTCTAATTTCTCTGTAACTGCTAATGTCTAATTTCTGATTTCCTGAGCTATCATTAAAATTGTATGCTAATTATCTAAATAGCTATGTTTTCTCATTTCTTCACAATTAATGCAAATACATCACTTAAGGAAAATCTACAAGGGAAAAATTAATAATGAATGGAACCCTCTGCTGCTGCTGCTGCTGCTGCTAAGTCACTTCAGTTGTGTCCGACTCTGTGTGACCCCACAGATGGCAGCCCACCAGGCTACCCCATCCCTGGGATTCTCCAGGCAAGAATACTGGAGTGGGTTGCCATTTCCTTCTCCAATGCATGGAAGAGAAAAGTGAAAGTGAAGTCGCTCAGTCTGTCTGACTGTTAGCGACCCCATGGACTGCAGCCCACCAGGCTACTCCATCCATTGGATTTTCCAGGCAAGAGTACTGGGGTGGGGTGCCATTGCCTTCCCCGATGGAACCCTCTAGGAGAACATATTTCTATTGTGTCCTTTAGCTGAGAAGCGGTCTGTATCAATCCAAAATGCACTAAGTTTACAAAAGCAATCATATAAAGATGTGTTTATTGTGAACAAAATTATCACTGTATTACAAGAATAATTTCTTGATTCCAAACACATGTACCATAAGACTCATTTCAGAGGTTATCTTCACCAGCATGTCATACAGGACTCACACACAATTTCTGTGAGAAGCACTTAGGCCACTGAAACAGTATTTTTACTTGAAAAGTTGATTTAGGAAAGGCTATTAGGCTTCTCACCTTATGTCCTAAAGGAACACTGGGTATTAGATAAATGGTTTGGAAAGCCTACCAGAAACAACAGATGTCTACAATAGACAGACGTTTCAGAACTGTTTCAACAGATATTCTGAGGACAGGAGTAAGCTATGAGGGCAAAGGACCGCATGTTCAGAAAAATAGCTATTCTAGTTTCAGTGAATTTGGGGTGAAAATAAAAAAGAGATGATCAAAGCACAATCTGAGTGCCACTGCTTGATCCCAAAGAGTCTAGATTAGAGCCCTAAATGCCCACTTCCTTTAATAACCCCAAAGACTCAAAAGAATTAGCTGTGGTCCTTGAATATGGGGTGGAAATAAGGAGAAACAGAAATGACTATTAATCATTTAAAATCAAAATTCTGTCCAATCGTTTATGTTATGTCCATAACATAAACTACTAATACATAAATCATTTCAAATTTTGTAGTAGTCACATTAAAAAAAAGGTGAAATTAATTTTATTAATATGCTATTTAACCAATGTCCAAAATATTATCAATTCAACATAACTATAAAGTTACTACTGAAACCTTTTATCTTTTTTAATACTAAGTCTTTCAAAGTCTGGTGTGTATTGTACACTTAGAGCACATCTCAACCAGGCTAGTCTATTTCATATGCCATTTATGGCGACTGGCTATTATACTAAACTATGCAGCTCTAAATGATGGTAACTCTGTACCAAAAATTATCATATGGAAATATATCAGAAAGTCTTGCCGCATAATACCTTAGGAAGTTTTTGCATTGGAATTGACTATGCCTAATCAGTGGCCCCAAAAAATGGGAAGAATATCAGCCAAGGCCAACTGCAGAGGTTCTATGGATCTTGATGACAGCCTATAGGAGAAACTCCCAGATCTCCTGGAAGAAACCAATGAGGCAACTAACCAAACTATGACCTGGAAGGAGATGTATAAGTAGGAAGTAAACACTCTGGATGGGAGAGCAAGTAGTGCAAGGGAAGTAGTCTGGAGGCTGGCATAATCATACAATTATAAGGAAGACTCTCAGAAAGAATGCATGAGTGCTAAGTCGCTTAAGTCCTGTCAGACTCTTTGCGACCCCATGGACTGTAGCCCACCAGGTTCTTCTGTCTATGGGATTCTCCAGGCAAGAATACTGGAGTGGGTTGTCATTTCCTCCTCGAGGGGATCTTCCCAACCCAGAGACCGAACCCATCACCCTTATGTCTCCTGCATTGGCGGGTGGGTTCTTTACCAGTAACGCCACCAGGGGAGCCCCCTTAAAAAGAATGACAGACTGCAAAGAAAGCTGATCTAATCAAAGTGGCAGGTAATAAGAACAATAATAATGAAGTCCCTATTTTTTAGTTAACGGAGGTTCAGGATGCGCAGGACACAAGGCCGGTAAGGATGGGACTCAGCGATGTCCAGCTACAAAAACGATCAAAAGAGGAACGACAGCTTGGAGCTGGGACGGTGAAACAAAAGCTGATGTTGAGGGTGTGAAGCAACAGCCCGACTTAGGAAAGACATGCGCTCCTCCCCCGCCCCCCCGCCCCGCGCGGTCCAGAATCTTGCTCCTCGGAGCTCGAATGAAGAAACGCTGCAGCCCTAAAGGCAGACGCTTACCTTCCTCCTCTCCTCCCCGCCCCACCCCCTTTAAAGCTGGGGCGTCTTTTCTTTAGCAGCTAAAAGAGGAATGCACTTGCTGATGCTGTAGGATATCACAGGCTCCTCCTGCAACCCACCCCCGCCCCCCCCCC
>SJYX01013164.1:358546-373999 GCA_006410675.1 Oreotragus oreotragus
CCCAGCCAGCGGCCAGACGGCTTTGCTCAGCCCGGGCATCGCGGACGCGCGACTCTTCTGCCGCGCTAAGTGTGTGTCTCAGCAGCCCAGGGCGCCGGAGAGGGAGCGGCCCGGCCTCGGGGCCACGGCCCTTGCTTCCTTTTCGTTGTCACGAAACGCCGTGCACCCCGTGACCGGGGCGATGGGTGCCAACGAGGACCAGGAGGTGAGTCGGGGCAGGACGCCCGTTCCCCGCGCAGGCGCGGTGCCCCTCTCCGCCCGCGCGTGCCCCTCGCCCCCAAGGCGGCAGTCTGGTTGGAGCAGCCCCAAGTTTGCCAGCGTCCTGTGGGGAGAGGCCCCGGCACGCGTGCCGGGGTGGGGGCCCGCCTCTGCTTTTTCTCCACCCCCACCCGCCCCGCAGTTTTGGACTTTTGCAGAGCCGGGGATCCGCCCCCCACCTCCGGGTCTTTTGATAATAAGGGCGAGTGTCCTTGGCCCACAAGCCGGTGTACTTGGTTGGCCTTAAACCCCGGAGTTGTTTAGCGCCCGCGTTCCGAGTTAGGCTTCTCGGAATCCCATCTCCTTTACATCTTAGAATCTGTTGTTGGCCGGCAGAGAAAGTTAATTGAATTAGTTAAATTTCTGGTGCAGGGAAGTAATGATCCTAGTGTCTTCTGGCCATATAGCTTGGTGGAAGGTATCATTTATCCACCTGATGGTTTTCCAGTAGATAACGAAGTCTGTTTTGAGCATCCATGTACTAGGGTAGTTGTATGGTTTACACTCAGGTGTTTTCTCATGAAATGCCACTTTGACATTGAGTCATATGACATGAGAGTTGAAAGGGATGCTCCAGGTCATCTCTAGAGGGAGCTTCTAAATGTGTAATGTGTACAGATGAGAAGGGTCTACAAACAGAAAGTGACAATCCCAGGGCTGCACAGTGAGTTTGTGGTAAAATCAGGTCTAGAATCCCAGTCTCCTAGATAAATAATCCCAATCTCACTCTTCATTTAGAATATACTGCTTGAAAGTTAGCACTTTTATCAGTACATGATAGAAGTAATGGAATCTCGGGGTTGGAAGTTACCTTTAAAGAAGACCCACAAGCCATGATGTCCAAATGCTTCTAAAATACTCTTGCCAGGTTAGTTTCTAAGCTAAGGCTTGAAGAGTTCTTACTGTGAAGCATGCAGTGTACAGTGTAATGTTCCTTCCAGTTTGGCCCAGGGGCCACCACCTAGAACCATTTGGGCAATTGTTAGTGAAACAGATGCCTGCCCTCTGTCTCATATAGACTGAAGCAAAATTCCTGCGGTGAGAACCAGATCTCCATTTAACAATAAAATTTGATTCTTCTTTCATAGGACCGATTTTCAGATGTTTGAAGATCATTTTCTTGCCCAGTTTTTCAGACCTCCTCTTCTCACACTGACTGGTTCCTTTTAGTTTTCTCCATTTGTTCATTCTTATTAGTTCCTTCAGGCTTCAAGAATTGTGTGACCGTGGACATAAGTTTATGTTCTATTTCTAATCCATTTGTACGATTAAACAAAACGCTTTTAATTCTTTTCTTTCAGATGGAACTGGAGGCATTACGCTCTATTTATGAAGGAGATGAAAGTTTCCGGGAATTAAGTCCAGTTTCATTTCAATACAGGGTAAGACCTAACATGAATAGGAGCACTTAGTACTTTGTTGGAAAGTTGTTTTTAAAATGCTGTTTTGTTTTTTAATTTAGTGGCTTACATTTACTATGTCTGACACATGTAAATGAAAATGAAAACTCATCACCATGACATCAGTTATTTTCAAACTTTGAAAACTTAATTCAGAAGCTTTTTCAAACTAAGATAAATGTGTGTTTATTATAAGAGAAATATAAAATATTAAAAATGGAAGAAACGTTAGAAATTGTGGTTTTTACCTTCTAGTCTTAAACATAGCATCTCAGCCCTGACTTCCCAAGTTTCCACAGCGATATTAACAAATGTTAGGGTTAAAATCCCGGTCTCTAGGCCAAGCCTAGTTTCCTCTTACTGCTTTACAGCTTAGTCAAGAAAAGTTGATATTTTTGTAGTTCTGTATTATCAACATGTGTGAAAATTTTTCACATATATGACATGTCAAGTTTTCTTTAAAATACAGGTTGCTTATAATTCTTTTGCAGCATGGAACAGCACCAGTATTTGATTTAATAAATAACATAGACCATTTATCCAAATTGTTAAGTAGTGATGGGTGGTAGGGGAAGTTTTTTTTTTTTTAAAGACTTATGAAAGGTTTATGGTTGTTGACATTGTCACCATTTAAAATAAATTGATCCTTATGCATGATTGTTACTGACCTTACAGGAAATAAATCCTTTATAGTTATTTCCTTCAGAAACTCCCCTCTCTGCTCACTGCTTCTCAATTCCCTTTCAAGCTCCACAGTCCTCACACCACCCCACATGAAGAACAACAGAGACTTAGTGGCCACTAGGCCCTTCTCTTTGCATCCGGTCACTTCTCCAGACTTCCCCATCCATGGCCCCACTACCCTAGCGAATGGGAGAGCCCCTCGTCCTCCCCCAGTGTCTGCGCTAAACCAGCGGTTACTCACGGAGGCTGTTGCAGGACATGTGGGTGTCCTGTTGTGTAGACACTGATGGATTTGTATGCAGTGAAGTGTGCCTGGTGTTCATTGTTTTATTCCAGCTTTTCTGTAAAAGTTTTCAAAATAAAAAGCTGGGGAAAGCAAAAGAAAAAGAAGAGATCTTTAAGCAGCTCAGGTCAAATAGGCTGTTGAAAGATTTCAACTTCCAATTATAAATCCTGGGAATATTGTTGACAGCATGGCAACTGCAGTTGACAATCCCTATTGTGTATTGGAAAGTTGCTAAGAGAGTAGATCATAAAAGTTCTCATCATAACAAAAAAAAAACTGTGTGTTGACGGGTGTTAACTAAACTCATTGTGGTGATCATTTTGCAGTGTATACAAACGTCAAACCATTATGTCGTGCACCTGAAACTAACATAGTCTATTTCAGTTACACCTCAAAAATAGAATAAATAAAAAGATAAAAACTTAGGAGTTGTCATCCAGACTAAGGCATTCCTCCCATATCTCTCTGCCTTTTCTTTATTTCTCTGAATTTTACATTTTATTTTCTAGTTTCTTGGGATTGTGCTAATTAATGGCTATCCATTTACATGTTCTTAATGTCTATTATGATTTAGCAGTTGGGAAAACTGAAGAGAAAGATGAGGTATTTCAAGTGTGTAGATTTTCTTTTATCTATTCTCTTCCTGTTCTCCATGGTTGATATCTTCCCTTTGTCCTCAGAAGTTTTGATGATAAAAAAAACCAAATGTATAAGACATACAGTCGCTGCTGGGAAGGACTGGAGGCAGGCCGTGGACATCAACCAAAGCTGTTAAAACAGGCTCAGAGCGGGTTAAAAGTCACACACGTTTACACTGCCCTCACCCTCAGCAGGGTCTTAGCTCGTCCCCTTGAACTTTTCAAAATAATGACATTTCCATTCTGATCACAAGCTTTTGAGGTCATCATTTTAACAACCATCATTTAATATTCTGTCTTTGTAGAACTTTTTACAAGCCTGAGATTCCCCTTTTCTTCAGATAGGTGAAAATGGGGATCCCAAAGCCTTCCTCATAGAGATTTCCTGGACAGAAACCTATCCGCAGACACCTCCCATCATATCCATGAATGCCTTTTTTAACAACACCATGTGAGTACTGTTAAACGCTGTCGTTTCAGTCGTGGTAACTCCCTTTTTTACTTTTCTCTTAGTGGTGTACTTCTTGTGCATTGCAGATCGTCAGATGTGAAACAGAGCATACTAGCCAAGTTACAGGAAGCAGTGGAAATCCACCTCGGGACGGCCATGACCTACACGTTGTTTGAATACGCCAAGGACAATAAGGAGCAGTTCATGGAGAACCACCATCCCGTTCATTCTGCTGTGAGCAGGGGATGCGGCTTTGTCACGTTTTGTTTGTTTTGGTTTTATGCTACTAGTGATTCATTTTTACTACTTATTTATTTCTTTTTAATTGGAAGGAGACTTTGTTTCTGGTGGCTTTTTTAGTCTTATTTATTTGTTTATTTGGCTGTGCTGGGTCTTCCTTGCTACATAGGCTTTTCCCTCGTTGAGGTGCATGGACTTCACACTGTGGCGGCTTCTGTTCTTGTGGAGCAGGGGCTGACGTTTGCACGTCAGTAGTTGCAGCTCCGGGCTCTAGAGCAAGGCTCAGTAGTTGCACACGGGCTTAGCTGCTGCTCGACTTGTGGGATCTTCCGGGATCAGGGATCAAACCGGTGTCTCCTGCATTGACAGGTGGATTATTTACCACTGAGCCCCCACCAGAGCCTAGAAGGAGACTTTGTATTACATTAAAAATGATAGTTACAGCTGGACCCTGAGAGGCAGCTAGAGAAGCAGAGACGGCTGGTGACTCCTGCACTGGGAGCGAGACCATGTGGCCCTGAGAATGCCCTCCTTGCTGTGTGACTTTAGGCAGCTTTCTTCATCTTGCTGTGCTCAGTTTTGTCATCTGTAAAATGGGAGTTATAATAGTAGTTACTTCATAAAATTGTACTCAGAATCAAATGAGTGATATATGTACAACATTTACAGCAATACTTGGCACCTGGTAAGCATTTTCAGTTTTGTCTCTCTGACTCCATGAACTCATATATTTAAAAATTTTCCTTCATTTCCTCTGGGAACCAGAAGGCTCTAAGTAGGCACACGTGATTTTTCTAAAGACATATTTAAGCTTTCAAATAATAGCAAATGAACTGAGTTGTACAATTGCCTCTGTACTTGAGAGCTTTAGGATAATCCTGGTGTCAGATCTTTCTCAAGGAACTGGTGATAACAGTGAAACAATATTATGTCCTTCAGTGTGAACTTTTAGGAGAGTAAAACCAGTCATGTGCTGAGCTTCCTGACCCGATTAATGAATATAATAATGAAGGATTCTTTTACTTCACAAACCTAAAAATTATCAGCTCTTTTCAGGATGTGGGCATATTTAGTTTAATTCAGTAAGTTTTAAGGCAAGAGTCTAAGAATTATTTTTTTTCTAGACATCCATAAGCAATATCATCTCAGCTGAAACTCCTAACACAGCTCCATCAAGTAAGAAAAAAGATAAAAAGGAACCACTTTCAAAAGCCCAGAAACGTAAGCTGGCAGATAAAACAGGTTTGTGTTATTTTTTTTTCTTTTATGATACACTTGACTGCTCTTTGATGTGATATGGGTGCCTAGTAAGTATTTAGATTTAGAATATTGGTTCTCTGCACTCTTTATTCTTAAACCATTTGGATCAGAGACAGTTTTAGGTCACAAATATATATTGAAAATATTTACTACTACTTTACTGAGCGACTGAACTGAACTACCACAAGAGAAGCATTTAAGAAGAAGGTGAAGTGGCAAAGTATACATGAGTCTGAATACTGTCGAATATTAGAATAGTGAACAAATATGTGTCCTGCTGGTACCCTCTCTGACATGTTTGGGATTTTCCTGTTTGTCTACCTTTATGACAGATAAGTATATTGTTGAAATTTTTTTTGAAATACAGCTTTCATTTGAAATGAAGTCTGGTCTACCATCAGATCATAACACAATAAATAACAGGTTTTTTTTCTATAATTGATCTATTTATATAACTCACAGAATAGCACAGTGACATAACTTATTTCGTTAAGCGGGGACCTTGTATAAAGCAGGGGAAGTTGTGCAAGGGCATCAAACTAATAAATTAATCATCTTTTTTCCATGATGTCAGGTTTTGTCTTGAATGGGAAGAAGATAAATAAGAAAGGCAGTGCATCCTAAAATGCCTTGCAAGTACTCCCAGGGGAACAGTGCTTTCAGTGCAGAATTATGATAAGCTGTTTTTCCACCTTAATAATAAATGATTTAAATTTTTAATCCTTTTGTGGTATAGAATAGTATGGAAGAGTCTTATTTAAGTTTAAGTATTACTGATTGGCTTTAGCAATAAAGTTACTGTTTTTTTCCTCTAGATCACAAAGGAGAGCTTCCTCGGGGATGGAACTGGGTTGATGTGGTGAAGGTTTGTAACATTTTGCTCTCCTCTTCAAAAGATTGTTACAGTTACTGCTGTCAAGCAATGAAATTTACCTCTTCCATTTTCTCCCCCATCAATCTTTGCATTGGACCTGGGATGTCTGTGTTTCTTTTTTCACGTTCAGCATGTAAGTATTTTTGAAATACCCTTCACATTTTTCTCTTCCCTCGCCCCTCAGTTTTAGGTTTTGTTTTTTTAAATAGTGGAAAATCTATAAAAGTGAGTTATAACTACAGTAAAGTGTGACTGTTCATGTAAAACATGACTCTAAGTTATAGATAATATGGAATTTGAAGGAACAAGTCATGAAAAGGGGTGCTTTGGTTTCTCAGTGGAGGCGAAGTACTTTTTTCAGGACAGACCCCTAACTGTGGCTGCCCACCATCCTCAGGAAAGGTCTTTTGCTTCCTTGTGCAGAGTCGTTGACTTTCCACTTGGGATTTTCGGCCCACTTCTCTCAGTGCTTGTCTTGCATTCCTCGTCAACAGCTCCTTAGCACAGCGAGTTAATGCCCTATCTGGGACTTTGTGAAGTGCGTTTTCGTGCCAATTAGTGTCACTGTGCTGTGTGAAGTAATTCCTGTGATCCAAAATTAGGATCAATGAGGACCCACAAACATGGGTAATTTAAAAGCAGTGTTTTCTTAAAGTTTATTTTGAAGCCAGCTGTTTGGGCCTTTTCTATAGAAACTATTTGAAGCAATTTGTGTGCTTCTAAAACCTAGTACACAGTCATCTGAGAGTGAGGAGCCATGAACTGCACTTGGAATAAAGAGACTCACATGGACAGACCTCATATTCCTGCAGTTCGCTTTATTCTGCTTCATAGGTACCATTTTGTACAAATTGAAGATTTGTGGCAATCTTGCATTGTCAGACAAGGGTTTGTATTCTTTAGCAATGAAGTGTTTTCTGATAAAGGTATGTGCATTGTTTTTTTATACATAATGCAACAGTATAGTGTAAATATAACTTATAGTCACTGGGAATCCAGAAAATTTGTGTCACTTGATTTATTGTGATGTTTGCTTTACCGCAATGGTCTAAAACCCAACCCACAAGATTTGAGGTTGATCTTTATTTCTTATCGTCTTCTTGGGCAAGAGGCTGACCCTGCAATTTAAGAGTTGTACCATTTTCAAAATTTTAAGAATTTCCTGGTTAAGATGATAAATTTTAATTTTTTTTTACCACAATTAAAAAATTTTAGAAATTATTGTTTTTTTAGAAAAAACAAAAATGTTATTCATTTTATAAATGGCACCTTTTGTATACTCTTGGTTCCAATTTATTTCTTGGAAAGCTTTAAGGAATTTTTTTACTTTTTCTGTTGAGGTTATGTTATCAAACAATCTTGTTTAAAGTAACTGAGCTTGAAGTTAAAAAGTATTAGTATTTCCACGTGGTGAAATCTTTAGGTGGTACAAGTTACCTGAACCCTGTTGCCTGTTCTGTTAACTATAAATGTTGACTTTTGATTTTAAGTGGAAAAAGTGAACTCAGATAAGACAATAGCTTAAACTTGTTGAATATTTTTTTTCATCTTTTTTTGTAGTTGAGCAAAACTGGCTCTAAAGACGATGAATAGCCCTTGGAATCTGAGACGAAGGAAGAGCATCCTTTAATAAGTAAATGGGGTTCCGAATCGTTCATTACTCTTTTCTGGTATTGAGGTGGCTTTTTATAAAACAACTGTTTTGTATGTTTCTTATGTAAAAAAAAAAATGTTTCCAGCTGAAAGTTCATGAAGGGAATCTGGTTGTATTAAATTATTTTCACAAACTTGCCTTAATAAAAGGTAAAAATGTTACTGTTTAGTGTACTTTATGGAACCAATTATAAATGGACAAATACAAGGAATTACAAATAATCGATGTCAATTTATGTGATCTTATTCCAGTGGATGTGACATTTTTAAAGGAGTTTCAAGCCTTTTCAAATTCTTATCCCAATGGGGACTAGTGAGTGAACAGTGTGTTCACAGTATGATCCGTATTAATAGGCTTCTTGTCTTTAAGTCTTTGTTCCTTCTTTCTCTTAATTACTGAAGCATAAATTGCTTCAGAGAAATTTTAATACTAGTATTTGAACTTTATACGTAATATTCTTTCTAGGTCCTTTTTATTTTTCAAGGGTGAACTGCTTTTTAAGAAATGTATATCTGTTAATACTTTTGATTTGGGTAATGTTGTTTGATCCTGAGAGCTTTCAATGATACGTGGAATCAGAGAAAGGAAAAAAAAGATCTGCCAAATACATTAGAAAATATTTGAATAGAAGTACTGGTTCCTATTTAAACCATTTCTCTTTGCTGCATATACCTAGATGGGAGTAAAAGATGCCTTAATATTTAATTTTTATATTGTTAAAGACAGCAGTTTTAATAAATTCCTATTTATCCATTGTGTATTTTTGGTTGTTTGGTAACTGAGTTCTTCTAAGTGGTTTCACATAAAGCCACATTTTAAGCCTTGTTGATTTTCCAGTACCCAAATGTGTGTCTCAGCCCAGGCATCCATGTACAAATAGACTTGGAAATCTTTCAAATGCTAAACTGTAGTACTTGCTGGATTTTTTTTTTTTTTAAGTCACTAACAGAGGAAGCTATTAGTGCAGTTTTAGCAGGAAGTTACTGACATGTATGTGAGATAGCACATGTTCCCCAGCTTCAAAAATGCTTAGACTGCTGCCATGGTTTCTGGAAAGGTTGGCTCTTGGTCCCTCAAGTTATACCTGTGCAGCTTGGGGCTGAGTTTCTAACGAATAGTAAACTTTTAAAGACGTTTCCTTAGCAAAAGAGCAGATTGTTGTAGCCGTGGTTTTTGCTGGGTTCACATAGGCATCAGTCAAATCGCTTGAATTCTAACGTAAGCATAACTACAGTGAAGAAGCTCAGTCTCGTTCTTAAATGCTGAATCACATTTTTATTGCTTGGATTAGTCCGATCGAGACATCAGAATTCAGGACCACTGGAATACGCTAACTTTTGTTTTCATGTTGTGTGGGTAGTTTTTGTTGTGCCAATTTGCTGGTTTTTTGAAGACACTGAAACTGCTACATCTGCTAGTAGGAAAAAATGCTTTGTTTTATGCAGAAGATTCTGAAATTATTCAGGAGTGTCGTGGCTCATAGATTACAAAGAATAATGCTAGTTAAATGCCAATGAACTATTTTTACTCTTTTTATATGAAATGTACAAATGCCGGGGGGTGATGGTGGCAGTGGTGCCTCTTACTACCTTATGTAAAACACTTGAACATCCTCGTCAAGGTTGCCATCATCTGGTTAAAACTCCCAGTATATTTTCTCAAAGTCTGTTTATGTAAAATTGTACGGAATGATGTAATAAGCAATAAAACCTGAATTTTACCCAGTGACATTTCTGTATGTTTTATTTCACATCACTTGAGAGAGAATTGTTTGCTTTATAACTGCTCTGACTTACAGTGGAAGATGTACCATCCAGCTAGAAACGGTGCAAAATGTTGGACCCAGCCTCCCCCCAAAACAAAGATATTTTAAATGAGCTGATGAGAGGGTAAGAAATACCCAGTGTCTAAAAAGTTTAAATGCAAGTTGGAAACCTTTAGATCTCACAGCCTCGGGGGTCCAGAAGACAGGAGATGAAGTCCAGGATAAACTCAGGGTAGAGAGACACACGCATGCACACTACACATGAGGCTGAGCCCTGGCCCTCGGGGGGCCCCTGGGGAAGAGTTCTTGTCTTGATCGTTGGTTCTGGATGAAGCGGTAAATGTAGGTATGCATGCATGTGCTCTCCTGCAACTCATAGCAAGTTATCTCACTCTTAGGTTTCATCCTAAGTTCCTCCCCGCTATGGTGGTGGTGATACAATCGCTAAGTCGTGTCTGACTCTTGCAACCCCATAGACCATAGCCGGCCAGGCTTCTCTGTCCATGGGATTCTCCAGGCAAGAATACTGGAGTGGGTTGCCGTTTTCTTCTCCAGGGGATCTTCCCAACCGACAGATCGAACCTGGGTCTCCTACACCAAGCAGATTCTTGACTGACTGAGCTGCCATCTCAAAAAATAACCCTCAGCCCAGGATGGTAAGGAGTGGGTAGAACCTCTAGGAAGCCGATAGAAAGGACCACAAATATACTGTGGAAGGTTGAACCCACCCACAATCCAGACCTCCAAACAGAAGGTCTGTGGAAATAGAACAAGGAGTGTTACCTGGTAGGGATTACCAGAGGATCTATGATTCTGAATTTCAGTGTTTTTGACAAAATAAGTGATACGCAGCCTATTGCAGGAGTCCCCAGCCTTCAGGATCTAATGCCTGCTGATCTGGGGGTGGAGCTGATGTAATGATAATAGAAATAAAATTCACAATACACACACTCACCTGCCAGTCCATGGGAAAATTGCCCTCCATGAAACTAGGGACTAGAATGAATTAAGGAAAATACCAGTGGATATGACATGTAAGGGTATTTTGTGGTGTTTTAAGTATTATGTAAAATTTATTTCTTAAAGTCAGTAATGGTGAAACAAGTTTGAAAGCCACTGCTGAGAGCATGTAAAAGATGAAACAAATTTTACATGAAGGCTGTTAATTTTCAAAAAGACAAAATGAGCCTGCCTTTCAAAGTGCTAAGAAGGTTCGTTGTTGATTTTGGCCTTATTCCTGAAGACCAATTAGCCATATTGCATAGTATAATGGGAGAAGAGCAAAACATTTGATTTAAAGTAGGGTTTTTTAATGACTTTGTAAATTTGTAATATGAAAATCCTTGCAAGACAGTTTTAGCTTATATGAAGAACTGAAGAGAACACCTAAGAGCTAATACCTGAATAAANGGCCTTATTCCTGAAGACCAATTAGCCATATTGCATAGTATAATGGGAGAAGAGCAAAACATTTGATTTAAAGTAGGGTTTTTTAATGACTTTGTAAATTTGTAATATGAAAATCCTTGCAAGACAGTTTTAGCTTATATGAAGAACTGAAGAGAACACCTAAGAGCTAATACCTGAATAAATAATTAGATAAAGATTTTTTAAATGAGCTGAAGAGAGAGTAAAAAATACCTAGGATCTAAGAAGTTAAGTGAAAGTTGAAAACCTTAAGTTCCCACTAATTGCTGACAAACGCCATCTGTACCTAGTGATCCAGTGGTTAACACTCTGCCCTCCCAGTGCCAGGGACCCAGGTTCTTCAATCCCCGGTCAGAGAACTAGATCCCATGTGCCAGAGCTAAGACCCAGTGCAGCCAATTTTTTTTTAAAGAAAAAACATACTTTAGCTGTTAATTTTCAAAAAGACAAAATGAGCCTGCCTTTCAAAGTGCTAAGAAGGTTCGTTGTTGATTTTTGCCTTATTCCTGAAGACCAATTAGCCACATTGCATAGTATAATGGGAGAAGAGCAAAACATTTGATTTAGAGTAGGGTTTTTTAATGACTTTGTAAATTTGTAATATGAAAATCCTTCCAATACAGTTTTAGCTTATATGAAGAACTGAAGAGAACAACTAAGAGCTAATACCTGAATAAATAATTAGATAAAGATTTTTTAAATGAGCTGAAGAGAGAGTAAGAAATACCTAGAATCTAAAAAGTTAAGTGAAAGTTGGAAACCTTAAGTTCCCACTAATTACTGACAAACGCCATCTGTACCTAGTGATCCAGTGGTTAACACTCTGCCCTCCCAGTACCAGGGACCCAGGTTCTTCGATCCCCAGTCAGAAAACTAGATCCCATGTGCCAGAGCTAAGACCCAGTGCAGCCAATTTTTTTTTAAAGAAAAAACATACTTTGACAAATTATAATCTGCTTATCAAAGTATGAAAGTGAAAGTCTTCAGTCGTANAACTAGATCCCATGTGCCAGAGCTAAGACCCAGTGCAGCCAATTTTTTTTTAAAGAAAAAACATACTTTGACAAATTATAATCTGCTTATCAAAGTATGAAAGTGAAAGTCTTCAGTCGTATCCAACTTTTTGCAACCACGTAGACTATACAGTCTGTGAAATTCCCCAGGCCAGGATAGTGGCATGGGCAGCCATTCCCTTCTCCAGGAGATCTTCCCAACCCAGGGATTGAAGCCAGGTCTCCCATATTGCAGGCAGATTCTTTACCGTCTGAGCCACCTATGGTGGTGATAAAACAGACAGGAAGCATCCCTGTCCCAGCCCTTGTTCCTCTGTTATTACTGGCAGCTGGGAAATTTGAAGTGACCTTGCACATTTCTCTGTGTCCTTCTGGATGCTATAAAAGATCTATTTCTGTGGCTCCCACAAATGTTGGGCCTGTTGGGACACTTCTTGATACTTGAAACCACAAACAGTTCTGTATGATCAGTTCTTTCTTCTTTCATAAAAGAGAATGCAAGTTATAAAGTAAGAAATAAACTGTCCCAGTGAGAGATCGGAGGATACAGATGAGAAACGTCTTGCTTCATGATTTAAGTGGTTAGAAATTAACCTCGAAAGCTTTAATTGATGACAGCGTTTAGAGCCCAGGAGATAAGGAGAAAGGTTCTCCTGTGTGGAATTACAAGGGACCAGCCTTACCGCCCCGAATGTAGACTGAAGAAGCCTGTCCTCTAGCGCTTCATTCTGCTGCGACTGCAAAGCGGTAATGTGTGTGTGTTGACAGAGCACAGTTGGTGTCCTGAGTCACTACGCACCTCATTGGTGAAGGAACATACTTAAGACTCAGACCTTGTATCCTGGAAAAATCTGAGTCCCTCTGAGGTTTCAGTGGCAGCAAACTCGATAAATTCCTATATGCTTTTCCCTGCCTGCTTTGAACTCTTAAAATCACACCCTTTTCAAATTCTACCCAATAGAATGATTTTTTTTTTAAGCACAAATGTGAATGAAATTAAGTGAAACCTTTTCCTTTTTCTGTCCTGTGTCTCTGAAGATCACTAAATCTAGGATTTACAAGTTGGCCATTTCATTCGATATGTGCTGAATACACTAAACATTCCTTCCCTTCCAGGGGCTGCTCAAAGATACAGTTTTAAATTGGTGGTTGTTATTTATTCAAAGTCTCCATGATAACGAAGAAATCATAGAGTTTGGTTACAAGAACATCCACCCATCTGCTAAAAGAGAAGCTTCACTCCCACTAATTGCTGACAAATGCCATCTGTTAAAATTCCCCCTGGTTTCTATCTTTTCCTCCAAGTCTGTTTTTTTACTCGGAGTAAGGTGGACAACCTCAAGAGGGGTTCCCCCCAGCTCTATTGAACTGTAATTGACATGTAACATTGTGGTTTGATACACTTATCAACACATAAACACTTATATACACGTATTTAACACTTCCGTCTCTTCACATAATTATTTTTACGTGTGGTGAAAACATTTTAAGATCTATTCTCTTACCAACGTTCAAGAATGAAATCAACATTGTTAAGTACAGTCAACCATGCTGGACATTACTTATTCATCTTATAGCTGGCACTTTGTTCCCTTGGACCAGCATCTCCCCATTTTCCCAACCCTCCAGCCCCCACCAGCCACCAATCTACCATGCGCTTCTATGCATTCGAGGTCTTCAGATTCCACATATACACCACACCATAGCTGTCTTAGTCTATCTGGCATTTCATTTAGCACAAGGCCCTCAGTTCTATCTGTGTTGTCACAAATAGCGGGGTTTCCTCTTTTTCATGACTGAATAATACTCCATCACGTAGAGGGCTCTGAGCTGAGGAGTGAGACAGGATGACTTCTGTTTGAACTGTTTATTGTGGCTTTAGTGTTGGGAATGATACTTGACAGGCAGGGAGAGACCAGTGGGGAAGTTGTTGCAGAAATGTGGAAAAGTGAAAGTGGAAGCTAGTTGCACAATCGTGTCCGACTCTTTGCAACTCCATGGACTACAGCCTTTCCTGTTCCTCTGTCCATGGAATTCTACAGGCAAGAGCACTGCACTGGCTGGCCATTTCCTTCCCCAGGGGATCTTCCTCAAGTGGGGATTGAACCCAAGACTCCTGCATTGCAGGCAGATTCTTTACCAACTGAGCCAGAAGGGAACCCTGCAGAAATGTGGATGGAGATATCAATGGCTCGAACTAGGGTGAGGGGGTGGAGGTGGGTGAGCAGTGATCAGCTTCTGAATGTGCGTTGAGAGAACTGCCACAGGGCCTGCTCACAGATCAGATGAAGGATGTAGAGAAATGAATAGACATGCGTCAATAAGGACTCCAAAGCTTTTGACCTGAGCATCTGAAATAAATTTAGTTTTTTGAAATACTAATTCTCCCTAAATTATCCTATAAATGTAAGGTAATCTCAATGACTCCAATATTGCATAGGAACCTGGAATTCTAGGTCCATGAATCAAGGTAAACTGCAAGTGGTCAAACAGGAGATGGCAAGAGTGAACATCGACATTTTAGGAATCAGTGAATTAAAATGGACTGGAATGGGCGAATTTAATTCAGATGACCATTATATCTACTACTGTGGGCAAGAATCCATTAGAAGAAATGGAGTAGCCATCATGGTCAACAAAAGAATCCAAAATGCAGTACATGGGTGCAATCTCAAAAACGACAGAATGATCTCTGTTCATTTCCAAGGCAAACCATTCACTACCACAGTAATCCAAGTATATACCCCAACCACGAATGCTGAAGAAGCTGAAGTTGAACAATTCTATGAAGACCTACAAGACCTTCTAGAACTAACACCCAAAAAAGATGTCCTTTTCATTATAGGGGACTGGAATGCAAAAGTAGGAAGTCAAGAGATATCCAGAGTAACAAACAAATTTGGCCTTGGAGTACAGAATGAAGCAGGGAAAAGGCTAACAGAGTTTTGCCAAGAGAACACACTGGTCGTAGAAAACACCGTCTTTCAACAACACAAGAGATGACTCTACATATGGACATCACCAGATGGTCAATACCAAAATCAGATTGATTATATTCTTTGCAGCCAAAGATGGGGAAGCTCTATACAGTCAACAAAAACAAGACCAGGAGCTGACTGTGGCTCAGATCATGAACTCCTTATTGCCAAGGTCAGATTTAAATCAAAGAAAGTAGGGAAAACCACTAGACCATTCAGGTATGACCTAAATCAATCCCTTATGATTATACAGTGGAAATGACAAATAGATTCAAGGGATTAGATCTGATAGACAGAGTGCCTGAAGAACTATGGATGGAGGTTCATGACACTGTACAGGAGGCAGGGATCAAGACCATCCCCAAGAAAAAGAAATGCAAAAAGGGAAAATGGTTGTCTGAGGAGGCCTTACAAGTAGCTGAGAAAAAAAGAGAAGCTAGAGGCAAAAAAGAAAAGGAAAGATATACCCATCTGAATGCAGAGTTCCAAAGAACAGCAAGGAGAAATAAGAAAGACTTCCTCAG
>SJYX01013164.1:375307-400635 GCA_006410675.1 Oreotragus oreotragus
ACCCATCTGAATGCAGAGTTCCAAAGAACAGCAAGGAGAAATAAGAAAGACTTCCTCAGTGATCAATGCAAAGAAATAGAGGAAAATAATAGAATGGGAAAGACTAGAGATCTCTTCAAGAAAATTAGAGATACCAAGGGAACATTTCATGCAAAGATGGGCTTGATAAAGGACAGAAATGGTATGGACCTAACAGAAGCAGAAGATATTAAGAAGAGGTGGCAAGAATACACAGAAGAACTATACAAAAAAGATCTTCATGACCCGGATAATCACAATGGTGTGATTACTCACCTAGAGCCAGACATCCTGGAATGTGAAGTCAAGTGGGCCTTAGGAAGCATCACTACGAACAAAGCTTGTGGAGGTGGTGGAATTCCAGTTGAGCTATTTCAAATCCTAAAAGATGATGCTGTGAAAGTGCTGCACTCAATATGCCAGCAAATCTGGAAAACTCAGCAGTGGCCACAGGCCTGGAAAAGGTCAGTTTTCATTTCTATCCCAAAGAAAGGCAATGCCAAAGAATGTTCAAACTACCACACAATTGCACTCATCTCACACACTAGCAAAGTAACGCTCAAAGTGAAGCCAGACTTCCACAGTACCAGAGATCAAATTGCCAACATCCATTGGATCATAGAAAAATCAAGAGAATTCCGGAAAAACATCTACTTCTGCTTTATTGACTATGGCAAATCCTTTGACAGTGTGGATCACAGCAAACTGTCTTAAATTCTTCAAGAGATGGAAATATCAGACCACATTACCTGCCTCCTGAGAAACCTGTATGCAGGTCAAGAGGCAATAGTTAGAATTGGACATGGAACATCGGACTGGTTCCAAACTGGGAAAGGAGTGCACGTCAAAGCTGTATATTGACACCCTGCTTATTTAATGTATATGTAGATACACCATGCAAAATGCCGGGCTGGATGAAGCACAAGCTGGAGTCAAGACTGCCGGGAGAAAGATCAATAACTTCAGATATGCAGATGACACCACCCTTGTAGCAGAAAATGAAGGAGAACTAAAGAGCAGAGTGGAAAAGTTGGCTTCAAACTCAACATTCAAAAAACTAAGATCATGGCATCCAGTCCCATTACTTCAAGGCAAATAGATGAGGAAACAGTGGAAATAGTGAGAGACTTTACTTTGGGGGGGCTCCAAAATCACTGAAGATGGTGACTGCAGCCATAAAATTAAAAGGCGTTTGCTCCTTGGAAGAAAAGCTATGACAAACCTAGACAGTATATTAAAAGCAGAGACATTATTTTGCCAACAGAGGTCCATCTAGTCAAAACTATAGTTTTTCCAGTAGTCATGTATGGATGTGAAATTTGGACTATAAAGAAAGCTGAGTGTTGAAGAATTGATGCTTTTGAACTGTGGTGTTGGAGAAAACTCTTGAGAGTCCCTTGGACTGCAAAGAGATCAAACCAGTCCATCCTAAAGGAAATCAGTCCTGAATATTCATTGGAATGACTGATGCTGAAGCTGAAACTCCAATACTTTGGCCACCTGATGCGAAGAACTGACTCATTTGAAAAGACCCTGATGCTGGGAAAGATTAAAGGCGGGAGGAGAAGGGGACAACAGTGGATAAGATGGTTGGATGGCATCACCAACTCGATGACATGAGTTTGAGCAAGTTCTGCGAGTTGGTGATGGACAGGGAAGCCTGGGGTGCTGCAGTGCATGGGATGGCAAAGAGTCAGGCAGGACTGAGAAACTGAACTGAATCTCAATGAACTTGCAACTTGATTTTTTAAAAGAAAAAACAAAAAAAAAAAGCAAGCTTTTACTGAAGTTCTTAAGGAAAATCATGCAAATTGTATACCCTACAGCCTACTCACCACCAGAAATTTAGTTTGCTTGCATCCATCACCGTTCAGTAGAGACCCTTGACCCATTCTGCCCTCCCTACCCGAGACCCCTGCCCCTCTGCTAACTGCTAACCTGGTCTTGATATCTATATGTTTGTTTGGTTCGATTTAGTTTGACTAATACATTTTTCCAGACCTGTGTTTCTTTTAACTGGTTCACAACCCAATGCATGAGTGGGTATAAATTAAATTTTGTAGGCTTCCAACAGATTTTTTTTAAATGAACAGAGTAGAATAGATCAGAATACAATGTACATTCTAAGAGTAGATAATAGTCTGTGGCACATTTCCAGCTTGCTTTAGAACCAGCGAGTATTTACACACTAGGCTGTGATAGAAAATGTACTGTGAGTTTTATTTTCTAAAAAAAATTGAAAACCACTTTTCCAAATCCTAAATTGTTAATTGCCTTGAATGCCTGTGAGGACTACAATGGAATCTGATCAAATAATCCTGTATTTAACCAGGACAGTGCTTAGATGGGACCAAAAATACAGAAAGTCAATAGGAGTGAATTCTAACAAACCAGTCAACCAGAGCATGTCCAGAGTGCTTTATTCTGATACAGTTTATCCAACAGAGTCCTACAGTTCATTAAGAGATGGCGAGAAACACATTCTGCACTTGCATTGTCAACAAATGGATCCTTGCTTGACATTTTTACATTCTTTCGCATTTAGAGCAGAATCGTGCATGTTATTTAAGCTTCCTGTGTCTTTGGTGAAAGTGAAGTCACTCAGTCATGTCCGACTCTTTGCGACCCCATGGACTGTAGCCTACCAGGCTCCTCTGTCCATGGGATTTTCCAGGCAATAGTACTGGAGTGGATTGCCATTTCCTTCTCCAAGGGATCTTCCCAAACCAGGGATTGAACCCTGGTCTCCAGCATTGTAGACAGACGCTTTACCGTCTGAGCCACCAGAGAATTCCTATTTAAGCTTCCTGTGTCTTTAACAAGCTGCAAAATTCGTGTCCTGCTGCTTCCCACCTGAGCTGCCCCTCTGAGTCATTCTGACCACATCAAGCTTTACGGCAGAATCCCTACTTTACTACTGGGCTGAGTCAGTGATTAAAAAACAGAAATATACTCCATTTTGCAGCCCACATAGCAATTCTGCTGGCAAAAGGAGAAAGTCATTCCAAAGCATTCCAATGATCAGTTTAGCATTTCTTGCTCCACTTTCCCTAAATCTCACCCTTCAATAATGTCTCTTCCCTACGTGTGGTTTCATCCATCAGTGAAAGAACTGCTGAGTGATAGTGTTCAGTCAGCAAGTCCTGTCCGGCATCTCCCTGAGGCCTCAGTCCCAGGCCCAGCTGCAGAGGCATGCTGGAATCTGAGTCATTCCCTGGTGACATGGACTCTGACCCTCCTCCCTGGGCCATGGGGCCGAGGTAGGTTCCCCAGCACTTGTCTTAACTTTTTTCCCCACTGAGGATTATTCTTTCTTGATCTTCATTGATAACTCAGCAGAAGTTGTTTTCTGAGAGGATTTCCAGTTTAGATCAGGAAGGGCAGTCTGTGGGCACTCATGTCAAAGATTCTGGGACTATTCTTCAGCTCAGCACTAGTGTAGGCAGCCTCAGTAAAGCCACAGAGAGAGAAATGTGTTTTCCCCCTGGGGTCCCCTCTCCCTCTGTCCCTCCTCTGTGCTTTAGACACTCAGTGCCCACATGCTACTTATATTTGTTGTAAGTCATGTCCAACTCTTTGCCACCCCATGGACTGGAGCCCACCAGGCTCCTCTGTCCATGGGATTTCCCAGGCAAGCTTAGTGGAGTGGGTTCCCATTTCCTCCTCCAGGGATCTTCCCAACCCAGGGATCGAACCTATGTCTCTTGCATCTCCTGCTTGGCAGGCAGATTCTTTACCACTGAACCAAATGCTCCTAGGAAACCTCAAAATTTCCCACTTCCCTTCCCCCTCCTCTCACCTGCCCATCTCCTAAACTCCATGTTGATTAAATGCCACTCCTCAGCCTGGGGGAGACCACTTGCTTAACGTAACGCATCTCCCACCGTCATGCGACCCGGGTTGCAGCTGTACTCAGGTCCACCTGTGTTCACCGCTGCACCGAGTAAAAAGATCCTCATCCTAGCCAAGGCTCACCTCCCCTCGTAGGTTCTAAATCCCGTTGCCTCTCACGCTCTCCAGGACACTGCTGTCACCCCTTTCTCCCTGCAGCATCAGTTGCTGTCTACTAGATCCTTCCCTTTTGCCAACAAGCGTGTTCTCTCTCCTCTCAAACAAGAAAATCCCTTCTTTGACCTCCCATCTGTTTCCACCTCAGTGGTCCCATTTCTCTACTTACTCGCACATCAAAGCTTCTCCTTAATAACTGACCATTATGCCCAGTGAGTCGCAGCCCTGTCCATCTCCACATAGCGTTTTCATTCCCATTTTACAGTGGATCCATTCATTCCAGATTGCCTGTCACTTGCCCAGGCCTGTGTCTTTCAAGCATCATAAATAGACAGCATTTTGGTTCCTCCAAGTACCTGCCCAATGCACCGTGCTGACCAGCAAGCTTCTTCCTTGATTCAAAAAGAGACACCTTGGCAGTTAGGGGAGCAAGGCTGTGAGGCAAGGAGTTGTAGGTTTGCAGCCGCCATTTCTTCCGCCTCCGGTCTCTGGATCTTTTGTAGAGCGTCCAACAGCATTATGTTGAGACAGAGCATCCAGGGGTTCACAACCTCTGTGGTTCGTTGGAGCCACTATGAGGAGGGTCCAGGGAAGAATATACCATTTTCAGTGGAAAACAAGTGGAGGTTACTAGCGATGGTGACTTTGTTCTTTGGGTCTGAATTTGCTGCACCTTTCTTTATAGTAAGACACCAACTGCTTAAAAAGTAATCCATGAGACAGATAGGAAGAGGAGCATATTAAGAGATGCAGTCTCTTAAAAGGATCAATCCCTTGAACTCAGCATCCTAGATATGTTTGTAAATAAACCATAAATCCTTAATGCCTCTCCTCTGAAATATGGAACATGATAATTGAACATGTGCTTACATTTTGTTTGGGTAATATTGCTTAATTAAATACGTATTTGATTTAAAAAAAAAAAAGAGAGAGAGAGAGAGACACCTTCACATACACAGTGGCTTCTGGAAGGCTTGTACTTTCCTGGGAGTTCTGGAAAACTGGCGAGCCTGACCTCGCTGGCTTGTGGACATCTACTGAAAACCAGGGAGTGTCCAAGCCCATAGGGGATCAAAGTCAGGTCCGCCTTCTCTAGAATGAATTCATTTTCTTGTTTCATAATCCTTGGGAGAGCCCTACAAGTTGGCATTCAGCCATGAGGACAGATGGCCTTTATTTCAGCAAATCTTTCTGGCTGAGCGCTTGTAGGAGATGTGCATCACAAATAGGTCCAGCTTCTGTAGAGAAGAAGAGAAAGACACAGCCCAGAATGTCCTCAGGAGTGCCAGGCAGTGGCTCTCCATCCTCACCCTGAGCACAGTTTGGCCCTCCTTGTCCCAGCCCCTCAGTCTGAAATAGTCATCCGGCTCCTGGGTTCCTTCACCCTCCCCTAAAAATAGCTCTAGAACAGTATCCTCCTAGAAACCTAACTCTCCCTGAAATCTACACACAATGCAAATCCATTATCCTTTCTTCAAGCCACCATCACCCTAAAGATGTGAACAGTGTGAGACTGCAAACAATAGGAAGCCCAGAAATGCAACATTCAAGGTAACCCCACGCTATTGTGAGGTTTGGTCTGGCCCTACGTGCGTGCAGGCCTGCTCAGTCACTTCAGTCGTGTCTGACTCTTCTGCATCCCTAAGGAATGTAGCGCACCAGGCTCCTCTGTCCATGGGATTATCCAGGCAAGAATGCTGAGTGGGCCTGCCGCTTCTTCCTCCATGGAGGAGGGATCTTCCCGACCCTGGGATCGAACCTGTGTCCCTGCGGATCCTGCATTGACATGCGGAATCTTTACCACTGAGCCACCTGGGAAGCCCTGGTCTGGCACTACTGAGAGCAGATAGTGAACAGTGAAATACAGTAGGACTCAGAGAGATGCCCTTGCTTTTTGTCCTCCAACCAAGAACCAAGACGCTGTAAGGTTTGAAATTGCTGCAGTGTGTCACCTTGTAATCAAAGGAGAAAAGAAAAGAAAGTGAAGTCACTCAGTCATGTCTGACTCTTTGCGACCCCACAGACTGTAGCCCACCAGGCTCCTCCATCCATGGAATTTTCCAGGTGAGAGTACTGGAGTGGGTTGCCATTTCCTTCTCCAGGGAATCTTCCTGACCCAGGGATCGAACCGGGTCTCCCGCATAGCAGGCAGACGCTTCACCATCTGAGCCACCCAGGAAGCCACATGATCAAAGGAGAGACAGATGGTAACAAGGACTGGACGCTTAAAAAGCCTACAGTGTCTGGGCAGTCACGATATGAATGAAGTTGTTGACTTTAGGAAAAACAATACAAAGCATTAAGGAAGGACACTTTCTACTGGATCTCTGAGTCCGAGACTGCTGGGGTGATGGGGGGCATGCAGGTCTGCAGAGCAAGAAGTTAGCAGCATGGTTTGACTCCAGCGTGTTGTTGCCATGGGAGAAGGAGAGTGGAATATTACCAGGTCTTTCAAGAAAAGTCCAAAATCTGTATTTTTAGATTGGGCTTCCTGAATTCAAACATAGCTGATTAAAATATATTTAAAATAGGGCAAATAAACCTAGCCATGGGTTAGGTCCCTCAGCTATGAAGTTTGTGATCCCCACAAAGCAAGGCCATCATGTGTGTTTATGCCTTGCACAGGCCTCACATTGGGTTAAAATCCCATGCTGATCGCCAAGCTGCCTGGCCCAGCCTGAGACCACCTTCCACCAGCGTGGGAGAAGGAAAATGCTTTTCCAGTTGGTCTACCAAAAGGAGGGATCCTCTCTTCTTAGGGGTCACAGAGTTGCCTGTATGTACCAGCAGTGATCTTGTAGCAAAGATAAACAACGGAATGGTAAAGTTACCTGGGCTTCCCTGGTGGCTCAATGTAAACAGTCTGCCTGCAGTGCAGGAGACCCAGGAGACGCATGTTCTATGCCTGGGTGGGGAAGAGTGTCTGGAGCAGGGCGCTCCAGTCTTCGCAATGCACTCCAGTATTCTTGCCTGGAGAATCCCATGGACAGAGGAGCCTGGCAGGCCACAGTCCACGGCGTCACAAAGAGTCAGATGCGACTGAGCACAGCACAGCAAATTTACTTTGGGGTTTCCTAGGACACATGACTTTCAGTGATAATGCTGGAAAATTCACAGACTGGTTGCTCTATGTACAACTGTGGCCAGACTCTGTTTCTGGGGTTCATTTCTTTGGTTCTGAGTATAGCTTTGTTTCTGTCTGCACGAGGTTTTATGTTGAAAATAAACAGAAATGCTTTTGCTTGTAATTACAACTTACAGTAAATTTTATGGAGGAAAAATCAGGGTCTGCTGAGATAGATTGACAGGAAGGTCTCGCTCTAGTTTGGCAACGGCCAGGTGAAGGAGGTAAGTTTATTCCAGGAAGAGAGAACGAGGTGTTTTTCCTAGCCCTTGAATTCCCCATCTTTACACAAGAAGAAGCTTCCTCTTTGGGCCCCTGGGACTCTGATGTGCCATCATGGGTGCTGGCTGAGATGTCCGGAGCTGACCCACTAATGAACATCAGCTGTTTTGGTTATCATTAGTAGGTTCTAACGGTTGATCCCAAAGCTGCATTTTTCTACTCACTCTCTCACCTTACAGATAGTTTAAACTTTGCCGTTTGTACCTTTTTTCCCTAAACAACTATGAGGGGGAAAAAAAATCACAACTCATGTTACCACTTTAACATCTTTGCCGTATTTGTGACTCCCTTCCCATTTTTTCCCTAATGTGACCCAGTTCTTCTCCAACATCATACATCAGAGTATCACCCATGAATGTAAATGAACTCTTCAGGTAGGTCCCTCTTTCTTATGCTGTATTTCCACATGCTAATTTTATATTTATTTCCAAGAGGGTTTAACTCTTGCCTGAGAACAAACCACGCAGAGAAGATCTCTGTGCAAAAGTGAAATGATCTCCTGTCCTCTGATTCTCACCTTTGGCAAAACATTAAGGTTCCTCTTTGTTAACAGCTGCAGTCATGGGGACCGACTGCCTAGGTTTAACCTTTGATTCCTCTGCTTCCTAAACTCATCAGCCTGTGCTCTCCTTAACACCTCTGGGCTTCAGTCTACCCATCTGTAAAATGGGGACAGAGTAGGAGCAGCCATCTGGTGGGGTCGTGTGCACATTAAGTAAGACAGGATGGACAGTATGGAGAACAAGGTCTAGAACCTAGTCATGCTGAAATTGGAGTTGTTGTATCTGCTGGCTCAGACCACGGAGGATTTGTGGCAGACGACTTATAAACACTCAGACAACCAAAAAGACTTCAGAATGAGGAAAAGATAAAAAGCACAGAACCAATGGGGATAAATAGAACACAGAGCATTTCCTATCGGGTCCTATATATCTGCTGTAGTTAGCCAGAAATTTAGTCTTTTTAACGAGTAAAATGAGAAATGATACAGTGTTTGGGGGAAATCAAAGCTTTTCTAGGTTTTAACTCTCTAAGAATTTTCTCATATTAAATTTCACAGCAGGAAAGCAGAGAAGTTTAAACTTCCCCAAAATTAATTCAAAATGGAAATTAAAAAAAAAATCTTATGAAGGTTCATAAGATTTTTTTTTAATTTCCATTTTGAATTAATTTCGGAACTAGAGAAAAATGGCAGAAACAGTACAATGTCCAAATCTGCTGTAGTTAGCCAGAAATTTAGCCTTTTTAACGAGTAAAATGAGAAATGATACAGTGTTTGGGGGAAATCAAAGCTTTTCTAGCTTTTAACTCTCTAAGAATTTTCTCATATTAAATTTCACAGCAGGAAAGCAGAGAAGTTTAAACTTCCCCCAAATTAATTCAAAATGGAAATTAAAAAAATAATCTTAGATTTTTTTTTTAATTTCCATTTTGAATTAATTTCGGAACTAGAGAAAAATGGCAGAAACAGTACAATGTCCATTATACTTTCACCCAAACTCTCCAAATGTTGCCTTTGTTGTATTTTATCATATATGCGTTATCATTCTTTGTCTCTCCCTGCTCTTTCCTCCCTCTCTACCGCCATCTCTCTATTTCTCTATACATATATACATACACATATACATATATAGCCTTTATTCCTAAATACTTCGGCATGTATTTTCAAGGACAAAGATGTTGTGTTACATAACCACAGTGCTCTGATCAAAATCAAGAAATTAGCTTTGATACACCACTGTCACCTAATATAGAGATCATTTCAGATTTCATCATTTTCCTCGAATGTCCTTTATAACAAAGGACAAAATTTTCTGTCCCAGGACCCAGTCTAGGGTCAGGCTTGTACTTTGTTACCTTGTCTCCTTGCTCCCTCATCTGGAACATTTCTAGTCTTTCTTTATCTTGCAAGACCTTGACATTTCTGAACAGTACGGGCCAGATATTTGTAAAGTGTCACGGGATTTTGGTTTGTCCAGTGTTTCTTCACGATTATATTCAGGGCAAACTTTGGCATGAAAATCTCAGTAGTACTGTGTTCAGGAGGTACAGAAACCCTACTCTTCCCATCCTGATGATGTCAACTCTGAACACTGGTGTGACGTAGTATCTGCCAGGCTTCTCCACTGTGAAGTCACTATTTCTTTTCTTTTCTGGCTGCACTGCGTGGCATGCAAGATCTTAGTTCCCCCACCAGAGGTTGAATCCACGCCTCCTGCAGTGGAAGCAGGGAGTCCCAACCAGTGGACCACCGAGGAAGTCCCCGAAGTCACACTATTTCTTACCTTCATAATTAAGAAGTAATTTGTAATGAGACACTTTGATCATGAGCAAATGTTTCGTTCCAACTTTCTCCCACTAGTTTCTGTTGCTGATTCTTTTTTGGAAACTGCTATGACCATAGAGAGCGTTCAGCGGTGATGTTCTTGGTCCATCATGCCTTCTGCATTTACTGTTGGCCTTTTCCAGTACAGCGTCCTCCTCCACACGTCGGTGTGGACTCCTTTCCATGCTGGGCTTAGTCTCGAATCCACTTTTTCCTCACCTGTTTTGCTGCTCAATTTCTCCCAGATTGAGGGACCGCAAGGGCTCCATTAAACAGGCACTTGTATCCATTTGACAGGTCCCCAGCACACTTGAGTGGCTCTTCGCTTCCTGGCACGGCAGTATGCAAGGTTATAGGTTAATGACTTATTGGACAAAATCCCAAAATGGGTCTCACTGAAAGCAGTTTTGGTGATAGCCAAGACGCTGGGATCCAAAAATGCTGTTGATGATCTTGTTTGATTTGAGGCTAGAGTGAAATCAGGGGAATGGGCCCTCTTCCATCAATCTTCTGTAAATATTGCTTCTCCTAAACAGGCTTTTAATAGGATTTGGACATTTCAAGATTTTATTTCCTGGCAAAGGTCAACAGCACTCTCCAACAGAACTTTCTGCATTTGACCCTTGAACATTTGAAATGCGGCTCGTGTGACTGAGAAACTAAACTTCATTTAAATTAGTGCATTATAACTGTAACATGTATAACCAACCGTATGTGACTCATAGCTACCATGTTAGATACACAGGTCTAGAGGGAAGATTTCCTATGGCAGTGGTAGAGGATGGATTTAGATATAATCAAGGTGAAATGCTGAAACTGCACCCCTAAATGATTAAATGGTTAAAGAATTTTGTGGGGACTTCCCTAGCAGTCCATGGTTTAGACTCTGTAGAAGATGCAGTTTCAACACCCGGTTGGGGAACTAAGATCCTGCATGCCACACAGTACAGCAAAAAAGAAAAGATAAAGAAGAATTTTGTGGAGTTATTCAATGTAAATCACTTGAGTAGCTCTATTTCTGCATCCTGTAAAGAGTAGATTATAAATCACCCCGCTCCCCTGAGGCTACTCCTCGTTCATGACAATGTCATCACAGCATTGGCTCTGGGGGTGCTTATTCCTGTGTCTCTCCCGCAGGGGCTATGTGTGCAGACCATCTAAAAATTGCTTCAAACCTGTAACCTCTGGGAGCAATCACGGAAGGAAGAGAGGAAAAAAAAAAGTCCTATTTAATGTTCCCTCCAGGCTTCTCCCGGAGAAGGTAATGGTACCCCACTCCAGTACTCTTGCCTGGAAAATCCATGGACGCAGGAGCCTGGGAGGCTGCAGTCCATAGGGTCATGAAGAGTTGGACACGACTGAGCGACTTCACTTTCACTTTTCACTTTCATGCATTGGAGAAGGAAATGGCAACCCACTCCAGTGTTCTTGCCTGGAGAATCCCAGGGATGGGGAAGCCTGGTGGGCTGCTGTCTATGGGGTCGCACAGAGTCGGACACGATTGGAGTGATTCAGCAGCAGCAGCAGCAGCAGCAGGGCTTCTCCAGCGGCTCAGCGGTAAAGAATCTGTCTGCAGTGCAGGAGATGCAAGAGACACAGGTTTCCAGGATCGGGAAGATCCCCTGGAGGAGGGCATGGCAACCCACTCCAGCATTCTTGCCTGGAGAATCCCATGGACAGAGGAGCCTGGTGGGCTACAGTCCGTGGGGTTGCGAAAGAAACATGACTGAGTGCACGCATGCAACATTCCCTCAACAATCTAAACTTTACTTTTCTCTACAAACTGTCTATATACTTGTGGAAAGACAAACAGGACTGTCTGACCCTGAAGACTTAGGTTGCCTGGCAACAATCTGAACCGGTCCAGAACTTCCCCATCCCCCAGCAGGTGGGGCTGTGTCCAAAGGCAACTTCCCCCAGGTCAACAGGTGCTGGCAGCAGGCGCTGCAGACTCGCTCCCTGAACAGCTGCCACCTAACTTGGGACTGCCTGATGCTCAGGCAGGCATTGTGTCCCCGTTGGAAGGCCACGCAAATGCTTGCTCTATAAAAAGGGAAAGCAGCTGAGTGGGGGTGGAGGACTCGAGCCCTTCTCCAGGGGTCCCAGCCCAAACTTCCTTCCATGGAGCCCTGAGATCAGAGACAATGCTTCTTGTTCCACCCTTATTCGTGTGTTCCCACCTGTTCCGGGAAACTCTCAACTTGTTTCAACAACGTGGACACATTTTAAATAAAGATAATCCGTATTTTCCCTCAAGTAGCTAACATCAAGGAAAGCCATCAAAGAAGATTCAATATGTGATCATAGAGAAAAGAAGGTGCTTGCATGAAATCTGTGGATTACATGGTATGAGGGTTTCACTGTTAACTTCCTGATTTTGATGGTGGCCATTTTGCTTACGTAGGAGACCATCCTTGTTTGTTGAAATTACAGACTAAAGCATTGAGGGGTGACAGGGTACCATATCAGTCACTTCCTCTCAAACTGTTCAGGGGAGTTTCTTCTGTTCTTGAAATGCTTCTGTATGTTTGAGATTATTTTAAAATCAGCAACAAAAGAAGTGTGTCGAATAAGAAAGGAAATCTACTCCCCTCCCTGGGGTTAGCCCTCTCGCTGGTCTTTCTTCCTGCGGGAGACAAGTTTCTGCACATGTGGGAGGGCTTGTGGGGGCGGGGGACAGAGAGACAGAGGAGAGGGACACCATCCGTGAGGACGACCACGGCGTCCAGCAGGATCAGCCGTCTCTGAGGTGGAGAAGGTACCGCAGACCACACGCGCCGGGGGTGGCTGGGGAAACAGACTCCCATGGAGGAGGATGGGGGGACGCGCCGGTCCCGTGGCAGCCAGGAGACGGCGTGTACGTGCGAGCTGTAGGAAACGGGGCCACGTGAACGTGCCACGGACTGCAGGCGGCCACCACAGACCAGGAGAGACACAGGGGAAGGGTTTTCCCTCAGAGCCGTCAGAAGCAACCAAGCCTGCCGACTCCTTGATGGTACGTTTCTGGCCACCAGAGCTGGGAGACGATAAATTCCGGTTGTTTTCAGCCACCCAGTGGGTGAGGAAGAGTGTTTTGCAGAATTCAAGGGAAGTTGAACAGCGTGGGCATCAGGAAAGGTGGGAACCAGGGTCATCTTAGGACCCCAGGAGTGTCACGTGGGCCTCCGAGATTCTGCTCCTGTGTCCCCTGCTGCAGCTCTTTCAGTCTCAGTGATTCAATTTAAATAAAATAAGAGAAAAAAGTTGGCCCGGGTTATGCCACAATCCTCCCTTCGGTCAAATCTCCATGGCCTGGGAGAAAGTCCGGCATTAAAACTCCGCTGGTCAAGACCTACCCCTTGTGGATGAGGGAAGGGGCCTCGGTAAAGGGGTGTCTCGGGGGAGGCTGGGTATCCCCAGACCTCACCTCCTATGCTTCTGTCAAGTAACAGATCGTTGAGAAAGACCAGTGGCTTCTAATTCTAAGGATCATAAACTCCTGTGTGGTGTTGTTTAGTCCCTCAGTCGTGTCTGACTCTTTGTGACACTGTAGCCTGCAGCCTGCCAGGCTCCTTGGTCCATGGGTTTCCCAGGCAGGATTACTGGAGTGGATTGTCATGCCCTCCTCCAGAGGGTCTTCCTGACCCAGGGATCAAACTCACATCTCTTATGTTGCCTGCGTTGGCAAGCAGGTTCTTTACCACTAGCACCACCTAGAAAACCAAGTGGATTCTCTACTGCTGAGCCACCAGGGAGGCCTGATCGTAATGTCCTAGAGAACTTTAAAAATGATAAATGTCTGGTCTCTACTCCCCAAATCCTCTATGGGAATCTCAACAAGTGTGGCCTGAGATTTTTGTTTCCCCCAAAACCCATTAGGTAATTATGATGATGGACCCATACAAACAGAGGGCCAAGGCTAATTTAAGGCTGTTGAAGACGATTCTCCATCTGAGTGACTTGAACTTCCTTAGAAGAAGCACAGGACGTCGTTGGTCCGGAGGATGAAATTCCAGGCAGATTTTTGAAAAGGTTCTCTGAGTCCTCGTAAAGTAAACTGCTGTACAGTCCCTGGTGGCTCAGACGGTAAAGTGTCTGAGACCTAGGTTTGATTCCTGGGTCAGGAAGATCTCCTGGAGAAGGCAATGGCAACCCACTCCAGTATGCTTGCCTGGAAAATCCCATGGACGGAGGAGCCTGGTAGGCTACAGTCCATGGGGTCACAAAGAGTCGGACACGACTGAACCAGTTCACTTTTGGTTTGGATAGTACCAAAAACAGCTGCACAGGAAAGACATGTGGGTGTGTAAGACAGATTCATTTTTACAACCTGACTTTCCTGCATGGGTTTGTCTTTGAATTTATTGTGCACTGTCAAATGATGATCAGCTTAATGAATCAACTGATTTATCCCTGTTTTGATAAGTGTGTCACACCCTGGGGGAACCAAGGTACCTGCACCCTTGAATTGAGAGTCATTAATGGAATATGTTTGGAGAAGGCAATGGCACCCCACTCCAGTACTCTTGCCTAGAAAATCCCATGGAAGGAGGAGCCTGGTGGGCTGCAGTCCATGGGGTCGCTGAGGGTCAGACACGACTGAGCGACTTCACTTTCACTTTTCACTTTCATGCAGTGGAGAAGGAAATGGGAACCCACTCCAGTGTTCTTGCCTGGAGAATCCCAGGGATGGGTAAGCCTGGTGGGCTGCCGTCTATGGGGTCACACAGAGTTGGACACGACTGAAGTGACTTAGCAGCAGCAGCAATGAAACATGGTAACCTCTACCGTATATTGTCTGAATTCGATAACATCTTCTAATGGAAATACTGACATTCTGCCAGCAACTGGGAACATGATTTATTGAAATATCTTGACCAAAAATCACTCATCAGTTTCAGATTTGAAAAGATTTTTTTTCTTCATGCTTACTGAGAGCAATGGTTTGAAACTTATCTGTACTGACAGGAATAACTGAAAACATAGATATACACTTTCTAAATATTTGCATAATGGAGGGTGGAGTTCAGTAAAAGTCACTCATGCACTTGCACACACACACACACACACACACACACACACACATACACACACACACAACCTATGCTCCCCAAGTTCCCCATTTAGAAGAAAGGACATGCTAATCAAACTCACCTCTTTCTAACACTTATTAAGCTACTTGCTGGGAATAATATGAAATTGAGGCTTTTGCAAAATACTTGAATGCCATTTGGAATTTGGTCTGTAGGCACAGAGGGCTTAGAATTTTATCTTACTGTAGGCTGAGCCAGGGATTAGATAGCAATTAAACACCTTCAGATTGCTTCCTGAGCGGGAGGTGTCATCCTAAGTGCTTTTGTTAACTCATTCACAGTCCATAGAAATCTCCAGGCCAGAATACTGGAGTGGATAGCCCTTCTGTTCTCCAGGGCATCTTCCCAACCCAGGGATTGAACCCAGGTCTCCTGCAATGCAGGTGGATTGTTTACCAGCTGAGCCACAAGGGAAGCCCCATTTAAACTTCAGAGCAAACCTATTAGATTGGTAATAATAATAGGACCATTTGTTACCATCACTTAACAGATGAGGAAACTGGGGTACCTGGAAATGCCTTAATATACCCAAGTCACACAGTTCATAAGTCATGGTCAGTCAATTTAGTCGCTCAGTCGTGTCCGACTCTTTGCGACCCCATGGACTGCAGCACGCCAGGCTTCCTTGTCCATCACCAACTTCCGGAGCTTGTTCAAACTCATGTCCATCGAGTCAGTGATGCCATCCAACCACCTCATCCTCTGTCGTCCCCTTCTCCTCCTGCCTTCAGTCTTTCCCAGCATCAGGGTCTTTTCCAGGGAGTCTTTGCATCAGGTGGCTAAAGTATTGGAGCTTCAGCTTCAGCATCAGTCCCTCCAATGAATATTCAAGGATTGATTTCCTTTAGGATTGACTGGTTGGATCTCCTTGCAATCTAAGGGACTCTCAAGCGTCTTCTCCAGCACCACAGTTCAAAAGCATCAATTCTTTGGCACTCAGCTTTCTTCATAGTCCAACTCTCACATCCATACATAACTACTGGAAAAACCATAGCTTTGACTAGATGGACCTTTGTTGGCAAAGTAACATCTCTGCTTTTTAATATGCTGTCTAGGTTGATCATAACTTTTTTTCCAAGGAATAAGCATCTTTTAATTTCATGGCTGCAGTCACCAACTGCAGTGATTTTGGTGCCCAAGAAAATAAAGTCTGTCACTGTTTCTATTGTTTCCCCATCTATTTACCATGAAGTGATGGGACCGGACACCTGGGTTCAAACCTAGGCAGTCTGGCATGGGGACTCTGGTTTAATAAGAAATGCATTTGGTTGCTGCCCTGGTCCTAGGAATTTCCTGATGATAGGAAGGTCTTTTGTTATTCATAATGAACCTCCTGCCTTCCCATCTAAGTTTATGTTAAAGAGTGGACATAGGGTGGAGCCCCTACAGAGCCTCAGGATGGGGCTGGTCTCCAGAAAGACCAAGTTATTAGAAGATTAGAGCTTTCACCCACCGACCTTTGGGAAGCGGGAGGGATGGTGGCTGGAGGTCTTGTTGCTTAGTCACTTAGTCATGGTCAACACTTTGGGACACTATGGATTGTAACCCGCCAGGCTCCTCTGTCCATGGAGTTTTCCAGGCAAGAATGCTGGGTTGTCGTTTTTTTCTCCAGGGGATCTTCCTGACCCAGGGATTAAACCCACATCTCCTGTATTGGCAGGCAGATTCTTCACCAATGATCCACTTGGGGAAGCTCAATGCAGGGGACACGGTTTCAATCCTTGGTCTGGGAAGATTCCACATTTCCCTCGCAAAACTAGGGCCCAGGTGCCACAACTACTGAGGCCAAAATCAAAAGCATGCTCACTGCGAGTAGAGAAAGCCTGCATGCAGCAACAAAGACCCAGCCCAGCCAAAAATAAAGAATAAATAAATAAAAATGAGAAAGCAAAAAGTGATACAGAATATGCAGAAGACTGGAGACACAGGACGGAGGGTTCGGAGGAAATCATAGGAAAGCTTGTCTTTTGGAAAATTTTCTGTTGCAAAGAATAAGACAAGGTTCCAAAGAAGACATACAGATGGTTAACAAACACGTACAAGGATGCTCAACATCGCTCATTATTAGAGAAATGCAAATCAAAACCCCCAATGAGACATTACCTCACACCAGTCAGAATGGCCATCATCAAAAAGTGTACAAACAATAAATGCTGGAAAGGGTGTGGAGAAAAGGGACCACTCTTTTCTTGGAGAAAAGGGAACACTTTTGTGGGAATGTAAACTGATACAGCCACTATGGAAGACAGTATGGAGATTCCTTAGAATGCTAGGAATAAAACCTCCATATGAAACAGCAATCCCACTCCTAGGAATACACCCTGAGCAAACCAGAACTGAAAAAGACACACGTATCCCATGGTTCACTGCAGCACTATTTACACTAGCTAGGACATGGAAGCAACCTAGATGTCCACCTACAGATGAGTGGATAAAGAGGTCGCGGTGCATATACACAGTGGAATATTACTGAGTCCTAAAAAGGAATACATTTGAGTCAGTTCTGATGAGGTAGTTGAATCTAGAACCTATTATACAGAGTGAAGTGAGTCAGAAAGAGAAAGATAAATATCGTATTCTAACCCGCATATGCGGAATCTAGAAAAATGGTACTGAAGAATTTATTTACAGGGCAGCAGTGGAGAACCAGAAATAGAGAAGAGACTTATGGACATGGGGAAAGAGGAGGAGAGGGTGAAATGTATGGAGAGAGTAACATGGAAACTTACATTAGCATTTGTAAAATAGATAGCAAACAGGAATTTGCTGTATGACTCAGGAAACTCAAACAGGGGCTCTGTATCCACCTAGAGGGGTGGGGTGTGGGGGAGATGGGAGGAAGTTTCAAAAGGGAGGGGATATATATATACCTATGGCTGATTCGTGTTGAGGTTTGGCAGAAAACAACAAAATTCCATAAAGCAATTATCCTTCAATTAAAAAAAAGAGAATAAGACAGAGACGTGGAAACAACAAGCTATTATCAAAGCATAAAATCTTTGTATGTTTGTTTATAAGGATAGAAAAGACATGGTAGGTGCTGAGTTAATTCACAGACAAAATTAAAGCTCACTCTTATTTTGTGCTTTCTCCACATAGAGCACTACCCTAAGCATTTTACATATATTAATTTATTTTTTATTCCTGCGATCCTATATGAAGTAGAGCTTTTATTCTCATCATCCCGATTATATGTGTGAGGAAACTCGCACAGAAGACACTTGCCCAGTTCTGTGCTCTGAAGCTCCTCACTCCTGCCTGGAATGATGAGTTGGAAGATCAGACGGAGACAAGACTTTTAGAAGGTCTTATTTTAAAAAATAAATCCACAATAAATGGAATCAATTGTATTAATGATTTCATCTATTACCCAGGAAATGAATATGGCCATGAAAGGCATTAGCAAGAAAGTCTTGTAGATTTATAAAAGAGCAGTATTTTTAAAAAGCTCTCTTCCTCACCACTGTGTTAGCATCCGGTTCCATGCGCAAAATGGGCATTTCAGAAATACCTGTTGAACAATGAATGAGTAACTCTGAGCCACAAATTATTATGAACTGCTTGGTAATATTTACTGGTGCTGACATAATTTTCAGTCATGATAAAATGATACTGTGACAGAGAAAAGTATTATTTTTTAAATAGTACTTTTAAAAAAGTATTTTTTTAAAAGTACTATTTTTTAAATTCATAACCTCTCATTTAGTTTTTCACAGGAAGGTTACTCCTTTCAGTTCAGTTCAGTTCAGTTCAGTCGCTCAGTTGTGTCCGACTCTGCGACCCCATGAATCTCAGCACGCCAGGCCTCCCTGTCCATCACCAACTCCTGGAGTTCACTCAGACTCACGTCCATTGAGTCAGTGATGCCGTCCAGCCATCTCATCCTCGGTCGTCCCCTTCTTTTCCTGCCCCCAATCCCTCCCAGCATCAGAGTCTTTTCCAATGAGTCAACTCTTCGCATGAGGTGGCCAAAGTACTGGAGTTTCAGCTTTAGCATCATTCCTTCCAAAGAAATCCCAGGGTTGATCTCCTTCAGAATGGACTGGTTGGATCTCCTTGCAGTCCAAGGGACTCTCAAGAGTCTTCTCCAACACCACAGTTCAAAAGCATCAATTCTTTGGCGCTCAGCCTTCTTCACAGTCCAACTCTCACATCCATACATGACTACTGGAAAAACCATAGCCTTGACTAGACAGACCTTAGTTGGCAAAGTAATGTCTCTGTTTTTGAATATACTGTCTAGGTTGGTCATAACTTTTCTTCCAAGGAGTAAACGTCTTTTAATTTCATGGCTGCAATCACCATCTGCAGTGATTTTGGAGCCCAAAAAAATAAAGTCTGACACTGTTTCCACTGGTTCTCCATCTATTTCCCATGGAGTGATGGGAAATAGGGAAAAAGGGATATCTCACTGTCCTGTCTTTGTCTGTTCAGACTGCTGTAATGAAGAGCCCATAGACTGAGTGGCTTATAAACCACAGGAATCGATGCAGTTCTCCAGGCTGGAAATGCAAGGTCACGGTGCTGGCAGGTTTCGTGTCTGGTGTGAGCCCACTTCCTTATCAACACCTGCTCGCTGTGACTTAGCGTGCTGGAAGAGATGAGGGGTCTTGCTCAGGCCTCCTTTGTAACCACAAGTTCTACTCATGAGGGCCCTGCCCTCACGACCTACTGCTGCTAAGTCGCTTCAGTTGTGTCCGACTCTGCGACCCCGTAGACGGCAGCCCACCAGGCTCCCCCGTCCCTGGGATTCTCCAGGCAAGAACACTGGAGTGGGTTGCCATTTCCTTCTCCAATGCATGAAAGTGGAAAGTGAAAAGTGAAAGTGAAGTCGCTCAGTCGTGTCCGACTCTTAGCGACCCCCTGTACTGGAGTGGGGTGCCATCGCCTTTTCCGGCCCTCACGACCTAATCACATTCAAAACCCTCACCTCCAAACACCGTCCCCTATGTTGGGACTTAAACACATGAACTTAGGGGACTTGTGCAGGAGCTTGGCCATCTCCAATTAGTTTCTGGGCTTTTCCTCTCCTTAAGTGTTCCTTGGGTTGTGTGTGTCTGTGTGTGTGGGGTAGTGTTTTTTGGTTTTGTGTTTTGTACTTTTACCAAAATGATCTGTGTTGCTGAAACAGCAGAGGGAGTTAAAATTAATGAATTGAGATTGCTGCTATCATCCAATGTTTCCAAGGCACAAAATATTTGAAAAACTGAAAGTGTCAGTTTTCTGTTCCACTAGAAATGAGGTTTGAACAGGGAGCAGGAGAGGGGGCTTCCTTGCTCAGTTGTGTCCAATTTTTTGCGACCCCATGGACAGTAGCTCCTCTGTCCATGGGATTCTCCAGGCAAGAATAGTGGAGTGAGTCACTATTCCTTTCTCCAGGGGATCTTCCCAACCCAGGGATTGAATCCAGGTCTCCTGCATTGCAGGGAGATTCTTTATTATCTGAACCACCAGGGAGAAGCATGAGAGGAGGAGGAGTTAAAATAAGATGCTAGTGTTGAAGTATTGCTTCCTGTGTTGAGACTGTCTAACTTGTCCAATAAAACCTTCCAGAGGGGACCTGAAGAGACAGCACTCTGACTTGCAGACCCGCAATTCCACACAGCAAACCTCATGAAGTAGCAAAGAAGGTAGACCCAGAGGCCCCTGGAGTCTGCTAGGTCACCTCCAAAGGATATAGTGGTCAAGTGGGAAAAAGAGTTCTGGACCACAGAACTCCTTTAACTATAACATGTGGTCCATTGTATGTAATGTAATGACTGATAGATGCTTGCTCATCACTAAGTTGTGTCCAACTCTTTGCAACCCTTGGGACTGTAGCCCGCCAGGCTCCTCCGTCCATGGGATTCTCCAAGCAAGAATACTGGAGTGGATTGCCTTGCCCCCCAACCAGGGGATCTTCCCCACCCAGGGACTGAACCGGTATTTCCTGCCTCTTCTGCATTGCAAGCAGATTCTTTACCCGCTGAGTCACCTAGGAAACCCAGTGACTAATATGTGTGACTTTAAATCTACCTTTATATTTGTTCCACCAATTCATATATTTTGGGGATGGTTAGTTATATGTGCCAATTTGACAGGGCTGCAGGGTGCCCAGATATTTGATCAAATTATTCTGGGAAGGTTTCTGGGAGCATATTTTGGGTGAAATTAACATCTTAGTCCACAGAGTAAAGCAGATCATCCTCCAGAAGATGGGTGGGCCTCACCCAATCAGTTGAAGGACTGGATATAACACAAAGACCCTCCTCTCCCAGTGAGAGAGAATTATCCTGGAGACTGTCTGAATTTCGTCTGCAGTCACTGTCCTGGGCCTCCAGGCTGCTGGTCCACACTGCAGAGTTAGACCTGCCAGTCTTCATCATCTTGTGAGCCAATTCCTTCTAATAAATCTCTCACCCCTTTCTCTGTATATCCACATCCTATTGATTCTATTTCTCTGGAAAAAATCTGAAAAAGGAGATAGATAAATGGATACCTATATCTATAGCTATACCTATACCTATATCTACCTGTCTATCTATATATGAATCACTTTGCTGTTTACCGAAACTAACACAAGGCTGAAAATCAACTATCCTTCAGCGTAAATTTGGGAATCATATCCTGATTGTGATATCCTGCATAAGCTGTTAGGCCCTGTTTATGAGTCTATTTATTGGTCCACAGCCCTGTGTTACTCCAGGAGGAACATGGCTGAGGTTACATTCTAAGTCTCTAGTAGAGTAAGGGGTATGCCTCAATTTTTTAATTTTCCATTTATTGATCCAGACACTAAACAAATCAAAGACAGTATATGAGCCTCTTTTGCTTGCTCCGAGAGGGTTCTCAGCACTTTTTATCAGTACAATCCCTGCTAATCCAGAAAGGGCCAGCACATTGCTCTTATTAATATGCTGAAAATATTTGCTTCCAACATCTGTCATTTTGCATAACTATGAATACAAATCATAGACACCATCTGGGATGTCAGAGCAAAGGGGAACGTGACTGTTTGAAATTCCCTTCCAATTTAATTTCACAGGTTTTAAAACTCTTGTTTTCCTTCCATGATAATCATAGGGCAAAATAATTAACAATTATCCTCTGAGTGATAAAATTACTACAAATTAAGAAACTGTGATGAATGTAATTTCCAAATAATTATGTGAAAGGAGCATGAAAAGTTCAGAACTAATGAAACAAAATTAATTAAAGCTACTGAGAGATCATTTTGGTATTTATTTGTTTTGGTCTCTTGAGGACAGATTGTCCCAAGAGGCTTTACAACACTGAGAACTACAATTCAAAAAGAAATCTAAGGGACTTCCATGGCGATCCAGTTGTTGGAACTCCAAGCTTCCAATGCAGGGGGCTCGGGTTCACTCTCTGGTCGGGTAACTATGATGTTACATGCCGTGTGGCAAAATAATAATACTCAGCAATAATACTAGTGATAAAGGTAATTAAATAAATAAATAAGTAGAAATTAAAAAAAAAGAAATCCGAAGAGTTTGCTCAGAAATGTATTTGGCAAGTGTGTTGGGTTGCATTACCCATGGCACATGGTATATAGGTCTCATGAGAACCTTCAGGAAAACATAGCGACCGTAATGAAAAGTGTTAAATTTGTTGATGTGAATATGAGGTGGGGTCGGATGTGTTGATGCCTAAACCAGTGCTTCCATATTGGGAGTTGACATCGAAAAAATAAACTAAGTCAGACCTCTGAAAGTTATTTCCTCTATAAAAACAATGAGAAAACGGGTTAAAAAAAAATGTCAGAATTTAGTATTTTCAAAAGTGTTTCTGGGGATTTCCCTGGTGATTTAGTAGCTAAGACTCTGCCTTCCAGTGCAGGCGGTACAGGTTCCATCCCTGGGTGGGGAATTAAATTCCACATGCCAAGGGGTACGGCTTAAAAAAAAAATTGTCCTGGAATATCCAAATATCTACGTGTTAAAAAAAAAAAAGAATCTAGACACAGACATCATACTATTTACAAAAATTGAAAATGGACTATAGACTGAAATGTAAAATGAAAAAATTATAAACTTCTAGATGAAAACATAAGAGAAACTATAAATGGACCTTGGATATGGCTGTGACTTAAGACACAGCATCAAAGGTACAGTCCATGAAAGAAAGGATAAGCTGGTTTTCATTAAAATAAAATTTAAAACTTCTGCTATGTGTAAGACAATATCAAGAGAATGAGAAGACAAGCCACATTCTGGGAGAAAATATTTGTAAAAGACACAGTTGATAAATGACTGTTTCTGAAATATAGAAAATACTCGTAAAACTCAATACTAAAAATAAGAAAATGCTGATTAAAATGGGCCCAAGACCTGAATAGACATCTCACCAAAGAAGATACACAGATGGCAAGTAAGCATATAAAAAGATGTTTCACACCCAGGGTCATCAGGGAAATGCAAAATAAAACAATAACAAAATGGGTTTGTTTTTTTTTTCTTTTTTCTTCCAGCCACCTTCAAGGTTTTATCTTTTTCCTGGTTTTTAGCAATTTGACCATGAAGTGCCTGCATGATTTTTTTTTCCTCCAGCTTAGAGTTCTCTGAGTTTCTTGAATCTGTGATTTGTTCTCTTGTGTTAATTTTGGAAAATTGTCAACAATTTTCTGTTTCACTGTTTTGTTGTTGTTATTGTTGCTATTCTGTTTTCCTTCTCAGACTCCAACTTCAGCTATTGCCCAACAGTTGTTTGATAGTGTCCAACAGCTTTTGTGGCTCTGTTAGGCCACTCAGCCATATCTGACTCTTTGAGACCCCATGGACTGTAGCCTGCCAGGCTCCTCTGTCCACGGAATTCTCCACACAAGAATACTGGATTGGGTTGTCATTCCCTTCTCCAGGGGATCCTCCCAATCCTGGGATCGAACTTGGGTCTCCTGCATTGCAGGCAGATTCTTTACCGTCTGAGCCACAGTGGAAGCTACCATGTTGCTCTAGGCTTAAAAACAAAAGAAAAACAAACAAACAAAAAAAAAAAAAAACAACTTGGTTTTCTCTTCATGTTTCAGTTTGGATAATTCCTATGACTCTATCAGCTCTTCTCAATCTGCTATAAGCCCATTATAGGAATTCTTCATCTCTAACATCATGGCGTTTGATTTCTCAAATTTCCATTTTACTCTTTTTTATAGTTTCTATCTCTCTGGAAAAAAACCTCCCTTTTGTTCATGCATACTGTTCACATTTTCCTCTAATTTCTTTAGCATGAAAGTGAAAGTCATTCAGTTGTGTTTGACTCTTTGCAACCCCATGGACTACACAGTCCATGGAATTCTCCAGGATACTGGAGTGGGTAGCCTTTCCCTTCTCCAGGGGATCTTCCCAACCCAGGGGAGAGATTGAGCCCAGGGATCGAGCCCAGAGATCGAACCCAGGTCTCCCCCATTGCAGGCTGATTCCTTACCAACTGAGCTATCAGGGAAGTGTTAATCATAATTATTTTAAAGACCTGTTTGATTGTTCCAACCACAGTTCAGTTCAGTTCAGTCGCTCAGTCATGTCCAACTCTTTGCGACCCCATGAATCGCAGCACGCCAGGCCTCCCTGTCCACCACCATCTCCCGGAGTTCACTCAAATTCATGTCCATCGAGTCAGTGATGCCATCCAGCCATCTCATCCTCTATCGTCCCCTTCTCCTCCTGCCCCCTATCCCTCCCAGCATCAGGGTCTTTTCCAATGAGTCAACTCTGTCCATGACGTGGCTAAAGTATTGGAGTTTCAGCTTTAGCATCATCCATTCCAAAGAAATCCCAGGGTTGATCTCCTTTAGAATGGACTGGTTGAATCTCTTTGCAGTCCAAGGGTCTCTCAAGAGTCTTCTCCAAAACCACAGTTCATAAGCATCAGTTCTTCAGTGCTCAGCTTTCTTCACAGTCCAACTCTCACATCCATACATGACCACTGGAAAAACCATAGCCTTGACTAGACAGACCTTTGTTGGCAAAGCAACGTATCTGCTTTTCAATATGCTATCTAGGTTCGTCATAACTTTTCTTCCAAGGAGTAAGTGTCTTTTAATTTCATGGCTGCAGTCACCATCTGCAGTGATTTTGGAGCCCAAAAAAATACAGTCTGACACTGTTTCCCCATCTATTTCCCATGAAGTGATGGGACAAGATGCCATGATCTTCGTTTTCTGAATGTTGAGCTTTAAGCCAAACTTTTCACTCTCCTCTTTCACTTTCATCAAGAGGCTTTTTAGTTCCTCTTCACTTTCTGCCATAACGTGGTGTCATCTGTGTATCTGAGGTTATTTACATTTCTCCCAGCAATCTTGATTCCAGCTTGTGCTTCATACAGCCCAGCATTTCTCATGATGCATACAAGTTAAATAGCAGGGTGACAATATACAGCCTTGATGTACTTCTTTTCCTATTTGGAATCAGTCTGTTGTCCCATGTCCAGTTCTAACTGTTGCTTCCTGACCTGCATACAGGTTTCTCAAGAGGCAGGTCAGGTGGTCTGGGATTCCCATCTTTTT
>SJYX01013164.1:412397-423183 GCA_006410675.1 Oreotragus oreotragus
GAAATAGCTCAACTGGAATTCCATCACCTCCGCTAGCTTTGTTCATAGTGAAACAGAGGTAGATTCAAATTTTACACTACATGGTTTATTAGGGGGGAAATTGAATGGGGGTGGGTGAACATACATTTCCCTATTCATTATTTTTTTTGTATCGCTTCGGGGAGATAATCTGGTGTTAACTCATTGACTTAAATATTATAAGAACTCATAACTCTACAAGTCACTGAAAGAGTCAAATAAAACAAAATTCCCTCCAACTAAATGAAAGACAAAGTGTAGAAAAACTCCCAGTGATCAAGCCGTGAAAAAGAGGTGTCATGACTGAAAGCCTAAGAAGTCCAACTGTGTAGGGCAACGGAGGAGGGGAAATATAATTGTAACCCTGGAATTGTACAATTAAGAGATTTTTAGCTGATTTTTTTTCACCTTGATTCCCCATTCCTGTTACTTTTCTGACAATGACACTTTCTGCTGTAGGCTAAAGTCATACTTTTGGTCGAGTAGAATGGATGCCTTGGAGTCCAACATGCACACGTCCTGGAATTTCACTTTGTCCCCTTGGTAGGAAGTTACATAACTTACAGCATGTCCAGTAACTTCTTTGGCAGCTGGCATCTCTTGCCGGGAAGGCTGTAACCAGAAGCTCGTCATCGGCTCTAATCTTTACTAATGCCCAGTTGCTTGCTTGGACAATGTTTGACGGAGGTGATTAAGCCACATGAAAGAACTCACACAAGTGCAGATGAGATCAAGTGTTCTGACTGAGGGAATGGGGCAAGGAACCGTTGCCAAGGGACCCAAAGCCAGCTTCTAGATCAGCGCTGTCTACTAGAACTATGGGAGCCACCTAATTACTTCTAAATTTTCTAGGAGCCACATTTGAAAAAGTAAAAAGAAATAGTTAAGATCCATTTAAACAATATATTTTATTTAATCCAGTACATCCAAGGTATTAACATTTGTGCATGTAATCAATGTAAAAACCATCGTGAGATATTTTACCCATCTTCTTTATATTGATTCTTCCCAATCTGGTATGTACTTCATGTTTTAAGCACATCTCAGTTGAGACCATTCCCATCACACTCACTCCATGACCACAGGAGACTATTGGCTACCCTATCGGATAGCACATTTTCAAATGATTGATGGTGGAATTGTATAGATAAAACCCAGAAAACCTTCAGCCACCCATGAGTACAAATTAAGTATTTTATTAGCAAGGGGCATATTCAATATAAAATATATATTCACTTTTGTCTTATGGACAGTGGGATGACGTGGGAGACTCTAGTTAGTACCAGACACGACAAGCTAAGGTTTCTCCTATAGGACAGAGGACTGGGTACTGGGTATAAATGACCTCAGGAATGACCAGATTTGTTCATACAGGCTTATAAATGTGGGTCCTGGTGAATATATAGTTTGTATGTCTTAGAAAGGAAAAGAATAGGTAATAGCTGGAGAACTCTTAAGGGAGAACCAGACAGAAAACCAACCCCCAAGCTTTACGGCTTAAAGATGTATACAGAGCCCACACTCCGGCTAAGAAACAAGCTCTTCCTGGAGAGTGACAATACCCAGAGATACATCCACAGGGTCAGTTCATCCTTGTTCTTTTTTTAACTTTATTTTCTTGGCCACGTTGCATGGCACTGTGTAGGAAGAGCAGTCTCAAGCACTGGACTGCCAGGGAAGTCCCCATCCTTGCACTTCTAGTTACATTAAATCTGTAACCAAGTGTGTTTTAGAGTCTATACCCCCATGCCTGCAATCCTATTCACTGAGCTTCAGGAAAGACATCTACCTGTCTTGAGGGAACAGTGGGGTACCCTGTTAGCTCATTGCCAGACACTCTGAAAAGACCAGGCGATTCCAAGGTAGGGTCAAGCAAGTGTCTGCACCAGTTAAATCAAACCTAATCAAGTTGCCAGCAGTGCCCCTCTGAAGGTTTTTTTTGGGGGGCAGGGGGGCTGAAGAAAATTAGCATGTATCAAAATATAACACTTAGGTCAAATTCACGAGGACCAGAATTGTCATCTTTGGACTCAACGAGCTGTGACAAGGCGAGAGCTAGTTTAGTTTGAAAACCATTTTTATCAAGATTCAATAGAACTGAAACAATCTTATCTAGTATTAATTTAAAATTTAATATGAGCGTCTGCTTCATATTTGTGAACAGTGGCTTGCTGGGCACTATTCTCATTAGTGGATTGAATGTCATTATTTTATTTATATCAGTCCTATGATATTGCTAAAACAAAAAGATGTAAACTCCCATTTTTTTTTTTTGTTTTCCCATGGGAAAGGCCAAATACAAGGACTTGCTGTATCTTAAGAATATTGCACCCAATATTGCCAAATATAAGAATTTGCTGTATCTTAAAAATATTGACTAGATGTCCCATTGCATAAGGAAAAAAGAAGGTAGTATATGCCAAGGAACACATGGAAAACTTGTTTTAGGGGCTCCTAGGCCACTTGCCATCTGCCACCCTCTCCTTCATCAGGAAAAACCATGGCTTCATAAAGTGTTGCTAAAGTTCTAAGAACATGATGTTTCAAGGCCTGGGCTGTACCATTCCCCAAAGATGATTAATAGAACTTGTAACAAAGAAAGGAGTACAATGTATCTGAGGTTCTGCAAAACTTTCTTTTTTTAATTCTACAGCTTAGTACCTTTACTAGAAAATAGAGTGGGGCGTCCTCCCAGGGTCGCGAATGAGAGGAAACCTTCTAATAGTATTTCATCACTGTTATTAAAGCCAGCTGTTTATTTTTAAGGGTCAGGAGCTCACTCTGAAAGACAGCAACAGTTCATCGCCTCCAAGCCTGGCCATGCATGACTTGTCTCTGACTATTCTTCTCCTGAGACAGAAGGAGCCTTCAGTATTTAAACTATTAAGACAGAATGAAACTAGGGCTGAGAAATTGGTGTATGTGGCAACATATTGGATAAAAAACAAAAAGGATCTATAAATGAAACTGGGTTGTAACCTTAGTTCTAGTGATAGTTCTAAAAGTTCTTAGTTCTAAATGATAAAAGCTATCAGTTCAGTTCATTTCAGTTGCTCAGTCGTGTCCGACTCTTTGCGACCCCATGAATCGCAGCACGCCAGGCCTCCCTGTCCATCACCATCTCCCGGAGTTCACTCAGACTCACGTCCATCAAGTCCATGATGCCATCTAGCCATCTCATCCTCGGTCGTCCCCTTCTCCTCCTGCCCCCAATCCCTCCCAGCATCAGAGTCTTTTCCAATGATCCAAAGACAATGTAGGAGAAGTCTTTGTGATTTCGAGATGAGAAAAAATTTCTTAAATCTCCAAGAGCATAAACCATAAGTCAAAAAAAATCTATAGAACTGGCGACATCAAAATTAAAGTTTTTGGTTCAACAAAGAACATCAAAAATAAAACAGGTCACAGATTAGAAGAAAATGTTTGCAGTGTTCATATATTAACTATTTTAGAAAGTCCTGCAAATCAACAAAAAAACCTCTTTCACCCCATCCCTGGGCTGATGTAAAACACCATCTAAAAGCAGGAGATTTTCACTTTTCTCCCCTTGCTATACCCAAGCCTTTTACTTAGAAACCCATTCCAACCTTCAGCGAGCTCACTGGTGAGTTCGCAATTGCAACAGGTTCTCAGGGACTTTGTATAGGGAACAAACCCTGCAGCGCAAGGGGCTCTGAATCCTGACGAGGTGGTGGGTGAAGGAGGAGAGTCTCGGGAATACTCTGGAAATAACAGTTTTCCCTGAAGACCGCGGGAAGAAATGATTACAATAGAGAGGGGAGAGTCTGTGCAACGTCCTGGAAGTCGAGGGGGAAATAGGCTGTGGAGACAAGGCAAGAGGTATATTTCTAAATTATGGAAGGGTAAAGATCAGAGCCACACTGGCTCTCAAAGGCGTGTCAAGGAATTTGGACTTTATCCTGAGTGTGGTGCGGCTGAAGGATTTTAAGCAGGGAGAGATTTACATGAGTTTCAGAATGTTAACTCTGGTGAACATGAACACCAAAGATCTTCAGAGAGCAGCAAAAGGATTCAATGAGGGGTGTAACGCGGTCTGCTGAAGAGTAGGAAGAAAATATTAGCTCTCCATTTTCTAAAAAAGGAAAACGTTAAGCTTCACTAAAGTTTAATATATAACAGTTAGCATAGGATCGTATCCATAATTTAGAAGTAAATATGATTAATCCTTGAGCAACTTGGGATTAGAGGTGTAACCCCTCCCCTCCATGCCTACTAAGTCTCTTCAGTCACATCCAACTCTGCAGCCCTATGAATTATAGCCCACCAGACTCCCCTGTCCATGGGATTCTCCAGGCAAGACTACTGGAGTGGGTTACCATGCCTTTCTCCAGGGCATCTTCCCAACCCAGGAGTCGAACCTGCATCTCTTACGTCTCCTGCATTGGCGGGCAGGCTGTTTACCACTAGCGCCACCTGGGAAGCCTCTGCCCACCTTCCACTCAGTCAAAAATCTCTGGATAACTTCCCAGTCACTAGTCTGCCTCCAGGGACTCTACGAGGGATCAGGTAGCATGTATTTGTTGAAAAAATTCCATGTATAAGTGAACACGTGTAGTTCAAACCTACTTGTTCAAGGGTCAACTTGAACATCTCGGGGATACATGCTCAAAACATTGTCTGATAGGGAGGTCCATTTAGAGACCACGGATACAGAAGATGACTTGGAAGGACTCATAGGAGACAGTTCCTTCTCACCTCCGGTGGATCTGATCAGGCCTTCAGGACTTCCCTGGTGGCTCAGATGGTAAAGCATCTGTCTACAATGCAGGAGACCCGGGTTCGATCCCTGGGTTGGGAAGATCCCCTGGAGAAGGAAATGGCAATCCACTCCAGGACTATTGCCTGGAAAATCCCATGGACAGAAGAGCCTAGTAGGCTACAGTCCATGGGGTCGCAAAGAGTCAGACACGACTGAGTGACTTCACTCACTTCACTTCAGGAAGAAGGGCCGCAACCAGAGCCTGTTCACCCTGCACCAGGACCCAGGATGGAGGGAGTGAGAGGGTTTCAAGGCTGCCACTCCAACTCTGGACTTTCCTGGAGACGGAGGAACCCCACTTATCTAAGATAGAAAGAACAGACACGGGCAGTCCTGGTGGGACCCACGGAAGGAAGCCGGGAGAGACATTTGGCCAAGGGAGGCTCAAATTTTGGCAGCTGTTCAATGACAACCCTGTGAGAGGAATAGGATCTGGCTTCTTCACAAACGTAGAGTTTGACCTTGAACTACATTTTTTTTCCCTAAGAGGCACGGTGCTAACCTTTCCAGAGGCTGTTGTCATGGTTACTCAGGGTTGGCCGTTCAGCACAATATTGGAGAGTGTTTGGTCGCCAGGCTGTACTTTGGGGAGAGAGAGGGTTTTTTCGTGTTAAAAATACTCCCTCACATTTGATAGCTTGTCTCCAAGAGAGCACTTTGAGGTCGGAAAAGATTAATTTAATTGTTTTCACTGCTGTATATTGTACTAGCATTGCCTGATGAAGCCCCTTTGGAAATATTTTTTCTCATTTGAATTTGTTTTGTACTAAGTTTTCATTTAGTATTTACATTTCTCTTAGTGTTAAATTGAGAATATGTACAATAGGATATTGCACTCAAGTTCCATTCATTGGTGCTTTCCTTTTTTAAAAAAAATCTGCTCTGTGTACAATTTCCAGCTTATTTTCATCTTTTACAATTCATATCACTTACCACTTAATAATGAATTGTTGCCCCTTATATCTCATTTTCTCAAATGTCAGTCTTATTATTCGGAATATATTTTAATCGGAATGTAACCAATGACTAATGCAAGGATTTAGCTATTATAGGCTTATAATTCTTCATTCTGCTCGTAATTTAAGTGCTCATATATAAATGTTCACAATATAAAGTCATTAGGCAATGGCTTGATCGTTATCCCATGCTTCATTCTGAGATCCTATGGAAACTGAGAACCTTTAGCATACTAGTTAAAGGGATGGTAGAAGGGTATTTTTGAGAGAAGGAGACCTCAAAAAATTTGTATGCTCCCTAGTTTCACCAAGGTTCCTTAGATGCTGTTTAGACTAATGTTTGACACTGGAGGGAAAACTCCACTATTTAGGAGTTTAGTGGAAGTGTGTTGTATTACATTTGGAAGATAATGACAAGTGAGAGATTGAGGATGACGTGTAGGTTCTTGCTTGTGTAACCTGCTTGGTGATTCTAATCATGAGTGTCGAAAATATAGGAAATGGATCTGCTTTGAGCAGGAAGACAACAAACTCAGCCTTGGACATGGTGAACTTGAGAAATGTTCGTGATACTCAAGTAGAGAAGTAAATGTAGAGTTGAGAAGAGAGGCTTGGAGAAGTCAATTTGGGGGTCATTGGCATACAGATAGCAATTGAAGATATTGGAAAAGCTGTGATTTACCCAGGAGAGTATGGAAAGATAACAGCGCTAAGGATAAAGACTCAAGGAGTCCTGATAATTAATGCCAAAGCGTGATAGTGTTAAAAGAAATAGCGCTGGTGTCAATGGTGCTTCTAAATGGGGTAAAACGAGTAGGAAATAATATCAAGGGCAGTGCGGACCCTGACATAAGCTTCATGGATGTGATGGCAGCCGATCTATACACATCCATCAAGAAATCTGGCTATGAAGGTGAGAAGAGAAACGCGGTGTTAGCTTCTACAACAAAGTGCATCAGCCATATGTATACACATATCCCCTCCCTGGGAATTCCCCGGTAGCTCAGTCAGTAAAGACTCTGCCTGCAGTGCAGGAGACCAAGTTTGATCCCTGGGTTGGGAAGATCTCTTGAAGAAGGAAATGGCAACCCAATCCAGCATTCTTGCNGTATACACATATCCCCTCCCTGGGAATTCCCCGGTAGCTCAGTCAGTAAAGACTCTGCCTGCAGTGCAGGAGACCCAAGTTTGATCCCAGGGTTGGGAAGATCTCTTGAAGAAGGAAATGGCAACCCACTCCAGCATTCTTGCCTGGAAAATCCCATGGACAGAGGAGCCCGGCGGGCTATAATCTGTCGGGTAGCGTCGTGAGCGGCTTTTTATACATGGTGGCGTGTATACATCAAAGCTACTCTGCCAGTTTGTCCCACTCTCCCCTTCCCCCACATGTCTGTTCTCCACATCTCCATCTCTATTCTTGCCCCATAAATAACTTCATCTGTACCGTTTTTTCCAGATTCCATATATGCACTAATAAATGATATTTGTTTTTCTCTTTCTGAGTTAACTTCTCTTAGTATGATAATCTCTGGGTCCATTCATAGAGCTGCAAATGGCATTTCAATCACTTTGCTGTGCACCAGAAACTAACACAATGTTACAAATCAGCTATACTTCGATTACAAAATTCAGATTAAAAAATAATTTAAAAATAAAATGCCCCGAACATATCCCCTCCCTGGGAATTCCCCGGTAGCTCAGTCAGTAAAGACTCTGCCTGCAGTGCAGGAGACCAAGTTTGATCCCTGGGTTGGGAAGATCTCTTGAAGAAGGAAATGGCAACCCAATCCAGCATTCTTGCCTGGAAAATCCCATGGACAGAGGAGCCCGGCGGGCTATAATCTGTCGGGTAGCATCGTGAGTGGGTTTTCATACATAGTGGCGTATATACATCAATGCTACTCTGCCAGTTTGTCCCACTCTCCCCTTCCCCCACATGTCTGTTCTCCACAGCTGCATCTCTATTCTTGCCCCGTAAATAACTTCATCTGTACCGTTTTTCCAGATTCCATATACGCACTAATAAATGATATTTGTTTTTCTCTTTCTGAGCTAACTTCGCTTAGTATGATAAACTCTGGGTCCATTCATGGAGCTACAAATGGCATTGCATTCACTTTGCTGTGCACCAGAAACTAACACAAAATTACACCTCAGCTATACTTCGATCACAAAATTCAGATTAAAAAATAATTTAAAAATAAAATGCCCCACCTAACAACTTCTCTCTCTTGCCCTCATCTGGCTTCCCCTTCCCTCTTTTCCTTTGTGATCTTCTAATTAATCTCCATCTCTATTCTTGCCCCATAAATAACTTCATCTGTACCGTTTTTTCCAGATTCCATATATGCACTAATAAATGATATTTGTTTTTCTCTTTCTGAGTTAACTTCTCTTAGTATGATAATCTCTGGGTCCATTCATAGAGCTGCAAATGGCATTTCAATCACTTTGCTGTGCACCAGAAACTAACACAATGTTACAAATCAGCTATACTTCGATTACAAAATTCAGATTAAAAAATAATTTAAAAATAAAATGCCCCGCCTAACAACTTCTCTCTCTTGCCCTCATCTGGCTTCCCCTTCCCTCTTTTCCTTTGTGATCTTCTAATTCCTAATTCCAGCCTCTACTTAGGTATTGTTTACTCCAGAAAGCCTTCCTGAATCTAATCATTTCTTCTAGACTCAAAATTTTTCTTTTTTTAGAAAACATTGCTACCAAGAAACCCTTGTCATGTGTTATTATATCTATTGGCTTAAAAGCTCTTTGTCAGTATCACATCAGTTTTGCTCAAAGCTATATTCCTAAGCACAGTAGTTGGGCTTTAAGAAGCTTCCAAAAATATTCAGTCGAATGAAGAAATGATCAAGTGAATTTCCAAGGCAGCCCACAGCTTTTTGGAATTTAGAAACTAAACTGAGTCAGTGTGCCAGATTTGATCAAATTTAGGGGAAAAGCCTGACAAGGCAATGAATGATATTAATCAAAATTTGAATTTATTCATTTCAATAAGAAATATTACCGACAAGTAGGCCTAGAGTTCCTGAAGCGACTTAGCAGCAGCAGCAGCAGCAGGCCTAGAGTTCATGTAGCTCTTATTTTCTCTGTGGATTTGAGAAACCAAATCATAGAATAGTATTCTTGCCTGGATAATCCCAGGGATGGGGGAACCTGGTGGGCTGCCATCTATGGGGTCCAACAGAGTCAGACACAACTGAAGCGACTTAGTATAGCATAGCATAGCATAGGCCTAGAGTTCATGTAGCTCTTATTTTTTCTGTGGATTTGAGAAACCAAATCATAGAATAGTTTTTGACTACCATAGATTCAGAGAAAGGGAAGTTATAATTTAAATGTTTATGGCATTAGGTATTAATTGCCTGGTTCATTCATCTTTTTAACTGATGGGGACACCTGCCAGGTAAAGACTCTGCATCTGGTTCATGGATGATACCACCACTGTGAACCTTTCTGATCTGACTGCTGTTTTGAGCCTTCTCTGCTAAGAAACAGTGATTTGTGTTCAGAAAAGCAAATACCTTGTCTTGTATTGTTGGGGTCTTCAACCAGCCTGAGAGTCATCAAAGAGATTTGCATATTTCTCTTCAGATCCCTTGGAAGTTTTGTTATTTCCCTCGTTTCCAAGTCCTTGGTCGTCACCTGCCCCAAGTGATATTTTCCACTTGAGTATTCTGAGCCGGTATCAGCGATTGCTGAATGGAGCTACAGGCTGCATTAGGTAATTTACTGGGTCACTGACTCGTTTGAAATTGAGGGCTTCTTGGCAATGATATCTGAAAAGAGAAAAATGTTGAGTCTAGGAGACAAGATAAGCATTAGAATAGCTTTTGAGGGCTAAAGACAGGCTGGTGGCAAAATGCCAACTCTTTGGAGCTAGAGGATAGTCATTTCAAAATAAAAAGCCTGAGGGACTTCCTTGGTGGCTCAAAGGTTAAAACTACAGCTTCCAATGCAGGGGGCACAGGGTTCGATCCCTGGTTCAGGGAACTAGCATCCACATGCCCCCAGGGTGTGGCCAAAATTTAAAAAAAAAAAAGATAACAGGAGTTTCTATAAATAAATAAAATGAAAATAAAAAATCTGGGGGGGGAGTGGGAATAAATTAAGATTTGGGGATTAACACACACATACTACTCTGTATAACATAGATAACCAACAAGGACCTACTGTACAGCACAGAGATCTTTAATCAATATTTTGTAAAAATCTATAAGGGAAAATAATCTGAAATAGTGAGCTCCAGGAAGATTCCAGGTAACAACTGTTTTGTTTTCTTTAGTCTCTTACCAGATATTCATTAACTGTTGTCCCATCAACTTATAGAAGTCAGCATGCATAAAAGGGTATGCTATATGATACTGTGCTTTATAATTATATTAAAAATAAACTAAGTAATGTATTTATACTTAGAATGATACACGCTTTTTTTTTTTTAATTTTTACTTTATTTTACTTTACAGTACTGTATTGGTTTTGGCATACACTGATATGAATCCGCCACGGGTGTACATGAACTCCCAAACATGAACCCCACTCCCACCTCCCACCCCACATCATCCCTCCGGATCATCCCCATGCACCAGTCCCAAGCATCCTGCATCCTGCATCGAACATAGACTGGCGATTCGTTTCTTACATGATAGTATACATATTTCAATGCTGCTGCTGCTGCTGCTGCTGCTAAGTCACTTCAGTCGTGTCCGACTCTATGTGACCCCATAGACGGCAGCCCACCAGGCTCCCCCGTCCCTGGGATTCTCCAGGCAAGAACACAGGAGTGGGTTGCCATTTCCTTCTCCAATGCATGAAAGTGAAAAGTAAAAGTTAAGTCGCTCAGTCGTGTCCGACCCTTAGCGACCCCATAGACTGCAGCCCACCGGGCTCCTCTGTCCATGGGATTTTCCAGGCAAGAGTACTGGAGTGGGGTGCCATTGCCTTCTCTGTTCTCCCAAATCATCCCACCCTCTCCCTCTCCCTCTCCCTCAGAGTCCAAACGTCCGCTCTACAC
>SJYX01013164.1:424457-455135 GCA_006410675.1 Oreotragus oreotragus
GTGGGTTGCCATTTCCTTCTCCAATGCATGAAAGTGAAAAGTAAAAGTTAAGTCGCTCAGTCGTGTCCGACCCTTAGCGACCCCATAGACTGCAGCCCACCGGGCTCCTCTGTCCATGGGATTTTCCAGGCAAGAGTACTGGAGTGGGGTGCCATTGCCTTCTCTGTTCTCCCAAATCATCCCACCCTCTCCCTCTCCCTCTCCCTCAGAGTCCAAAAGTCCGCTCTACACCTCTGTATCTCTTTTGCGATACACACTTTTTTAAGATACGAGGAACAATGGTGGTGCTTACAGAAAAAAATCTTAGTTAAATGTTATTTTCTTATCTTGCTCAAAGTGTATATTCATACACAAACTCATGTTATCTTCCCAAAGACAAAAAGGTCACATTCAGGAAAGTAACCATTCAAGAATCTGGAGACAAAACTCTAGGTATAATTATCTCCTTTCTTCACTACATAATTCTTATTAAACTATCCACAATTTTTTTCATCCTTTATGTAGCTTGGATTGCAAACTCAGAATCTTCTCGAGTAGGCTGGCTTTTAAATACGCATGCATTTAAAAACAAAACTACCCTACATTTACTATATATCAACTAAACAAAAGTTTCTTCACAGACTAGAGTTGATATTTTTTGGTGTTCAAAAAGTTTTTGTGGTGGAGAGTCCCAAGGCTTACTGGTTATTGTAACAGTGATTTACTTCTGTAATTATTAAGTGCCTACTGTTTCCACTAGGTCTGAATAGGCTCAGAGTTGGAGAGAAACATTAGAGTAGTCGAAATAATTTCCTTTTCCTTGAAGGATTATAATCTGTAGTGTTTGAGGAGATGTAACCTGGGGAAAAAAAACTCTTTTGAAGCAAAATAAATATTAATTATATAGTTTTGAAGTTTGGTTGACTTTGGAAGGTTCTGTGGACTTAAAAATTTGACCTTAACGCAAGTGTGGGATTTAGATGAAGGAAGGTGCGGAAAGAATTCTTGTTCGAACAATGGAACTGCATAAACCAAGTTTACATAAAATAAATCAGGAATGAGATATGGAAGTGTCTATGACCAGAAGTGGGCAGGATGGAGAGAGATCGCAAATGGAGAGTTAGAAAGAGAAGGCAGACTCTCCTAATAAGACGTTGGTTGGGGCACTGCCCTGGTCATCCAGTGATTAAGACTCTTTGCTTCCAATGCAAGGGACGTGAGTTTGATCCCTGGTTGAGGAACTAAGATCCCACATGCTGCCAGGCATGACCCAAAACACAGCAACAACTTTGGTTGGAGGGCTGACTGTGGGGCTGGGAAATTGGGGGTTAATCCCTCAATCTGATGTAGACTGAAGGGCCGTAACCTCATGAGGAGAGCAGAGAGATAACGGAAAGGGTGCTTCAGAAAGAATCCAGTTGGTGAGATGAGAGGTTTCGTAATTACAAGATAGGAAAAGATATAACAGTTTTCACCAGCAACAAGAAAATCTCTAGCTTCATAGAAAACAAAGGCTTACGTAGGACAGCAGAAAGGAGAAGAAACAGGATTAAGTGATAATGTTGAATTCAACAGTGCGTACTCCACAAAAGACTCAAGTTTCTAGCCTAGTATTAGTGACATAGTAGATATGAACTATTAGTTATCATCATTGCAATATTATCTTGTATTTTCACAGAGATAGAAAGTGAGGGAATCTTACGTTTGTTGGGTACCAGCTCGATTAGAATATAGATGAGAATCGTATTTCTTTCCATTGTCACAATTAACCCTGAGATGTAATATTAATATTCCTGTTTTTTAATAGTTGAAGACATAAGCTCAGAATGGCTAAGACGTTACAGCCAGCAAATGGTCAGAGCCTGTTAGGACTGAGGTCTGCCTGGCTCTGACAGCCCTGCTTTTTCTCCTCTGTCTCTGAATTAGGAACCAGAAGATCTTCCAGGAGCTAGAAAAGCAGATGGATAATGAAAGCCAATGAATGCTATAAACATTCCTGCAGAAAAGTTGTCAGCGAGAGGGAGAATGTTCAACAATGGAGCACAGAAGGGGCGTCTGAGAGACAGAATTGAGAATGGATTTAGCTGTTTATAGCAGAAAGACCGATGACTCTGATACACACAATCCAGTGGTTTCCTTGAAACATACTTGGTGCTGTGTCTTTACAAGGCTGATAAGCTATTTTCCTATCTTTTAACTCTTACCCAGCGATTTCATCATTGGTTTGCCAGATAACAAGCACATACTCTTTGTGCTATAGAGAAATTGCCTGTTTTTTCAGAATTAGTTGATACTTGTTCTACCAACATTCTCTTAAAACACCAAGCCTGCCAGCAACAGCATGCATTAGGACAGACTTGGGATTGCTGTGTTGGGAGTTCCAAAAAAGTTTAAGTCCTGATCTCTGCCATCCAGAGGCATGTAGTGTGGTGGAAAAATAAAATCCCAACATATGGAACAATTAAGAAACAAAATAGAAACATAATTAAGTGCTAATTGTTTGGGAACGACCGCCTATTTTAAGGAGGATAATGAACTCAGCCATATAATCAGTGCATAATTTATGACATGCTATACACACCATGGTTGAACTTAACCCAGCAGCAAAATAACTTTTGATACTACAAACAAGGCTTTGCCCCCTATCAGGGGAGATGAGTCAGACCTGTGGAAAAACAGACCTGTTCAACTGTTCCTAATGTGAAAGGAACCTCTCTCGTGATGGTATGTAAAAAGAAACAGAAAACATGCTGTAGATTGGGAGTTTGACTGACATGTTCACACTGCTATTGTAGAATAGATAACCAACAAGAACCTGCTCTATAGCACAGGGAACTCTCTGCTTAATGTTTTGTAATGAGCCAGAGTTCAGGTTTCACGGCTCCCTGAGCCATGTGGTAATATAAAAGGCAGCTTCAGTTCAGATCTTCAGTATTACTGGCCCTTTGTCCACGTTTTTCCAGAAATGGATACAAGATTATAGAAGTAGTTTCTTCTAGCATTTCTCCAATTAAAATAGGAAGGTGACAGTCCCTGTGTACCTAAGAAATCTAGGCCAGTTCTACTTATCAAGAAACTGAACAAGTTAAATTATTTTCAAGGTTGAGATAACAGGCTGCAGACAATTCTTATTTGTTGCATCAGATTTATTTAGGAAGGCTTAAAACATGTAGATTTCCTCCACACAATTAAGTATTACTGCCTAACAGAAAGAATGTGTAAGTTCCTAACCCTGATTAATATCTCCTAAATAATGGTGTAAATGGTATCAATACTGAGGATATATAGCAAGGGCAGGGGCTTGGGTGTAAATCCCTATACAGTACAATTATCCAGAATATCTGATGGATGGTTTAGGGCAATATTCTCAAAAAGTATGAAATGCCTCCTACTTCCTTGGGATATGAGTAGGTATTACAGGGGAAGCAAGTAATGAGTTTGAGTAGGTATTACAGTGGCAAGATTTCTCAGAACCTCTAATATATACCTTTCGGAATTTCCAGGCAGTCAAGGGGTTAAGATTCCATGCTTCCAGTGCAGGGGGCATGGGTTTGATCCCTGGTGGGGGAAACTAAGATCCCATATGTTGCATGGTGCAGCCAACACACACACACACACACACACACACACATTAACACGTACCTTCTGAAGCTCTAAGAAAGTGAAAAAGTGTTTGTTGCTCAGCCATGTCTGACTCTTTGCAGGCAAGAATACTGGAGTGGGTTGCCATTCCCTTCTCCAGAATCTCTAAGAAGTAAGGTATAACATGCAGGTTACTCCAGTTTTGTCAGGCAGATTAGCACTCCAGGGTCCATGGAACACTTTGAGAAACTCTGGTTGGAGCATAATCCCACCCCCAAGACAGAAGATGTTGCTTAGTTACCACAAGAATGCTCTTCTAGTTCTATGTAATATGCTTCTGCAAATATTTTTTCAGGCTACTTAGATTATCTTTGAATTGTCTTACTAATATCCAGAGTCAGGACAAGGTAGGCCTGAAATGGGAAAATATGTTAAGGAAACAAATGACACTCAGCTTATGCCTGGGGATCATTTACAAATGATTGTGTGCAATAATACTCTTTTATAGCTTACTATTTGCATCCTATACCCTCAGAAGGACAGACCTCAGTGGAGCATTACAAGTAAAACAAAGATTCAGGGATCTGGTAAAAACAAATCAAAAACCCACAACAAAACATCTACTTTAATCCTGCATATAAAGAAGTAAATTTTGCCTTTAGCTTCTGTTTCACAACACTAAATTAACCAACTGCTTGCTAAGGTACCGCAAACCCTCTCACACACAAAGTAGCTCTACACAAAAGTGCTTTTCCACAATCCTAAAGGTACTCTCGTCAGCTCAAAAGCAGCCATGCCCAGTTTCAGATCTTCAAATGGTGTGAAAGTGACATTGTTAAGAAAGCTTTAAAATCTCAGTTCCAGATAATTAAGAATTTAATCTACTACTGGAAAGAGAAATCTAATTAAGACAAATTTAAATAAAGAGTTAAGTAGAAAGAAAAGTATTTAGATCCTTTCTTTTTAGAGCCATCATTTTTTTCCTTCTCTTAACCAGCCATTGGAAGCTTCTTTGTTTTTCATGGTACAGTTAGAAAAATTCCACTAAATTACACCTGAAATTTAGTCAGAATTACCCTGAAGTAACACGAAACTGATGTGGGGGTAGAAAATACTCGGGGCAATATGTAGGCACCATGAGTTTAGAGCCAAAGCTACTACAAATTTTTTGTAGTCAAAACAGAGCAACTTTTCAATCCCTCTTTTGCCAGAGTTTACAATCAGTTAATCTGAGAATTTCAAATGGATAGGAAATATAAATTCACAAAAGCCAAAAGGCAAACGTGCTCTAAAAACCCGTGAAGAAACTTTCTGCCATTTGGAGGATGTTATCTTTCAGGAAGGCACAAAAGTACAAAACCGTCAGTTTTCAAGGCTTGGGATTTTCTGCTACCAAGTTACACCCTTGGCAAGTAAAACGGCAAGTTCTCTCGGTACCAAAACCGCTGCTTCCCACTGAGGCCATCAGACTCTATCACTCATCTAAAATCTGAGCCCCCGGGGAAAGCCAGCCAGCTGGCCCAACACCACTGTTTATATGTGGGGAGTTTCTAAGATTAGTGTCCCTGTAAAAATAAGCTAAGGGCCCTGGTCAAATAATTCAATCTTGCTGTTCAAAGCCAAGTATATAGCAAAACGCTTTATCTGAAGACAGTCAAGAACAGGGAAGAAAAAAATCCACGTTAAAAAAAACAAAACAAAACAGAAAAAGGTCCCCAAAAGAGGGGTGCTTTGGGCCTCTGCTTTCACAGGTAATACTATAGAGCTGGACTTTAATAACACGGCTTTATTTTTATTATATTTTATAGTGTTTCACTCATAGAAAACGATACTAATTTTCCATTTACCGAAGTGATACGCTCCCTTTAAAAAATAAATTGACATCACAAAGTGAGTCTTTTTTTTCTTACTAGAAAAATATAGGTAAATAAGATGCTGAAACACAAAATTAGAATGGTTTATGGGAATGGCAAAAACCCATCAGGCTCATTCTAGTGTCTGGTGTTTAGAAAATGCTGCTTAAAAGGTCTTGATTCTTGAGAGTCCCTTGGACTGCAAGGAGATCCAACCAGTCCATCCTAAAGGAAATCATTCCTGAATATTCATTGGAAGGACTGATGCTGAAGCTGAAACTCCAATCCTTTGGCCACCTGATGCGAAGAGCTGACTCATTTGAAAAGACCCTGATGCTGGGGAGAAGAGGATAACAGAGGATGAGATGGTTGGATGGCATCACCGACTCGATGGACATGAGTTTGAGTAAACTCCAGGAATTGGTGATGGGCAGGGAAGCCTGGTGTGCTGCAGTCCATGGAGAGTCGTACACAACTGAGCAACTGAACTGAACTGAATGACATACATGGGTTAAAAGCTGTTATTTTAGGACCTCCCTGGCAGGCCAGTGGTTAGGACTCCGCGAGTCCATTGCAGGGGGCGCAGGTTCCATCGCTGGTTGGGGAACTAAGATCCTGCCTGTGGCATGGCCAAAACAACAACAAGAAATCCTGCTATATTATAAACTAGTTAGTGAACTAACCAGTTACAGAATTTGTGACCAAAAGTCTCTCCTACGAGTAATGCTAAGAGGCATGGATAACAATAACCACATTTTCAAGATAACCATTTCTTCAATCACTTGTTTTACAGCTGAGCAAACTGCAAGCCAAGGACAGGGATCCCAGAGGAGCCCACAGCAGGAGTCCCGTCCAGAGCCCTGGATGCACGCTGTGGGCTCCTCAAGTGGCACTGATCAGTAAAGAATTTGCCTGCCAGCAGGAGACCAGGGTTCAATCCCTGGGTGGGCAAGATCCCCTGGAGAAGGAAACGGCAACCCATTCCAGTCTTCTTCCCTGGGAAATCCCATGGACAGAGGAGCCTGCCGGGCTCCCAAAGAGTCAGCCATGACTGAGCGACTAAACCAGCAGCAGCAAAAGGGGGTTTGGTTTCTCTAACTGATGTCAAGTTTAGGCAACCTAGCAATTTCGAGATAACTTGCAGTTTACTTAAAACAGATTTTGAGTGATATCAAACCCTAAGGACTTGATTTAAGGGATGAAGGGCTGTGGAGTTTATTAATACCAATTTCTCCTTGAGAACGGGCTCCTCTTATTTCAGATGGGAGAGAGGAAGGCAGAATTCTCAGGGGAAGCCACCTGTGGGTATATAAAAAGGATTGGGGAGCTGCCATTTTCCCAGGTGCCTACTGTGCAGAGGAATTCCCTCATAGCTAAGTAGGTAAAGAATCTACCTTCAGTGCAGGAGACCTGGGTTCGATCCCTGGGGCAGGAAGACCCTCTGGTAAAGGGAATGGCAACCCACTCCAGTATCCTCGCCGGGAGAAGCCTGGCAGACTACAGTCTATGGAGTCGCAAGAGTTGGACACGACTTAGTGACTAAACCACGCACGGTGCAGAGATTTTGAAATTTTCAGGTCTCTTGTCCACCTCTTTTTTCACACTTGCATCCAGGCAACGGAATGAGTTCATCTGAATCTTATGACCAGAGATTCCAGCTGCCCTTGCGCTCTGACCGGCACTCCGGGCCCAGCCATCTGTCTTATCTCCCCAGTGAGAGCTGATGCACACCTCCCACCAAAGCCTGCAGACTTCCAACACCTTTCCCGTCTCAGCTCTTCACGGGCAACACGGAAGCTGTGAGAACAATCCCATTTTCCCAGGACTAAATCTAGCAAGCTCTCTGCACTGACGCCCATTCACTCCAGAACTTAAGCACCTCTAGCTTTACAGACTTATCATTCCAGTCACTGCTTTAGCCTCAGTACTGAAGAGTGCCTTGTAAATACAGTATAGGTACAACAGGTATATAGCTGGTAAAGAATCTGCCTGTGATGCAGGAGACCGGGGTTCGATGCCTGGGTCGGGAAGATGCCTTGGAGGAGGGAATGCCTACCCTCCAGTACTCTTGACTGGAGAATCCCGAGGACAGAGGAGCCAGGCAGGCTACAGTCCATGGGGTCACAGAGAGTCAGATACGCCTTAGTAACTAAAACACCACCACCATAATGGGTATGCAATAGATATTTGAATCAATGAGCAAAAATTACCTCCCTCCCTTCTGACGCCTGAGCTGGCACTTTCCCTGGGCCTGAGGCTAAGCCCTCACAGTTTTAGCTCTCGCTCCTTCCTGCCTGCCCACTCGGACTCCATCCTGCAGTAACCCGCTGCTTGCCAGAGGTCTCATCTGTCCCCTTCTAACGCAGTATTCCAATTGGCACGTAATCGTGCGGCTGTCTCCTTCAGTTAGAACCCTCCCTGAGCTGCCCGGCCCCTCGTCCCACTGCTATTCCCTTGATGTGAGAACTGGAGCTACCTGGAACTGCTGGCTTGGCTGCAATCTTCTGCTCCGGACTTCCCTGGTGAAGTCCAGTGGTTAGGACTCCGCGCTTCTAACACCAGGGGTGTGCATTCAATGCCTGGGCTAGGAAGTTTCGCTTGCCCCGGAGCTTGGCCCCCTCAAAAATAATGGAGATGGCCCAATTCATCCCAGCCAAGCCTCCACCCCACTCCCTGCAGCCTGTTAGACTTAACAGTCTCCCCCATCTGACCCCGAGTTCTCTGCCCTCACCTAACTTGACGTACACTTGAAAGATCACTCCCTTCCTGAAACACTTTCCTCACGTTTGTCTCTGGTGTCGTTTCCAGTTTCTCTCAGAGAGAACTTGAAGTCTCTTTTGGCTGGCCCCTTTCAAACACTGGGGTGCTGCCAGGCAGGCCCACCTTCCCTCTTCTGGATGTACACTGTCGCTACTCAAAATGTGGGTTCCTGAATTAGCAGTGTCACCTAGGAACTTGTAGGTATCTAGACACGTAGGGTCTCGGGCCCCACGCCAGGCCTACTGAGTCAGAATCTGCATTTGCAGAAAATTAGAAGACTCACAAGCTTAAAATTTGAGCAGCACTCATGTATTTACATGAGTGATTTCAGTCACATGACTTTAAACTCCCTTCCTAGGCAAACTCCCTAATGTTTAATCTCCTGTATCTTCCCCTAACCTCAGCCGCCCAACTCCATGATGGAATCCCACTAGAATTCTATCAGGCACCTCGAACATAAGTGCAAAACACAAACCTAGATCTCTCAAGCCCAAAATTCGAGTCATGCTTGTCATCCCCTTGCTTTGCAGCTTCTGGGCCAAAGTCCTCCGAACACCTGTAGCTTTAAACAGAGTCCTACCACCCACCACCTCCACTGTTCCCACCCTAGTCTAAGCCAGTAATACTTTTGGCAGAAAGACCTCTCAGTTCCCTCTATCTATCTTCACCAAGGCTCCCTGTGATACATTTGCACACATTTTCTACCATGGCTGCCAGGAAGGCCCTCCCCCACTGCATCAAATGCTCGAGTCAAACCAACATGCCTGTTCCATTTCTCCCTCCTCTAAAATCCTTTGCCTGCCTCACTTATTTCTGGTTTCAGCTCAACGATCACTTCCTTGCAGACTGTCTTTAACTACATAACTATAAGTCTCACCTCCCTTTCTACCCATTTTCCATCTCCTTACTGTCCTTTCCTCTTGGGATCTAACACCACTGCGGGGCGGGGCTCAAGTCACTAAGTCGTGTCCGGCTCTTTGCGATCCCATGGACTGGAGCCTGCCAGGTTCGTTTGTCCATGGGATCTCCCAGGAGCTGGTTGCCATTTCATTCTCCAGGGGATCCTCCGGAGCCATGGATCAAACTCATGTCTCCTCAATCAGCAGGTTTCTTTTCCTCTGACCCAGCGAAGCCCACTTTATCCCCAGTACCTGGAACTATCTATAATCTATCTCTCATATATATATATATATGATACATATATATATATATATATATATATATAGACTGTCTGATCCATGAATAGGAACTGTTTCTTCTTTTTTTAACAATCACTACTGAGAAAACAAGAAGCACCCAAATACTGATTCTTTAAGTATTGTTGGTGGAACTTTAGGGGTCCGGGGACAAAACTCCCTGGTATGTATCCACACTTACCTGTGCTTCAGGCACACAAACCTAGATGCAGAGAATCCGCTAGCAGTTTTCAATCGGCTGAGTTTCATCGCATGGCAGAAGCTCTACTTTTCTGTACGTTAGGGGGTCTTAAAAAATTCTAATATTAAAACTACATTTAATAACAAATGAGTTAAATCACAACTGTTGAGGGTAGGACCCAAGTATCAGTATTTTGTGACGCTCCTGAGGTTAATTCCAATGTGAGACAAGTTGGCAAACCATTGGTACATAGTATGAGTTGGTAAGCATGTACTGAAATAGTGTATGAAATCTGATACTTAAAAAAAGTAATGCTAGTCATAATGTTATACAAACTTAAGGCTATTTCCTGTGTGGTACAGAAAACAAAAAAGAAATTAATAAAAATAAGTGTTTCAAACATTTGGTCTGAAAGAAAACACACCTTTCAGGACTTTCTGTTGCTTTTCCTGTCAAGCTTAATCCAAATTTGGAGACTTCTATTTGGTAGGTTCTTCTTTTCCCCCACATGCTGAGGCAGATTGATGCACAGAAGTGTTGACCTCTATGAGAGTCACACCTGCAAGTTTGGGGGGGCTTTGCACATACTGCTATTTTCAACAGTGTCAGGTAGGCAGCTCTATCCTGGTAGGGAGAGAGGAAGGCAGAATTCTCAGGGGAAGCCACCTGTGGGTATATAAAAAGGATTGGGGAGCTGCCATTTTCCCAGGTGCCTACTGTGCAGAGGGATTCCCTCATAGCTAAGTAGGTAAAGAATCTACCTTCAGTGCAGGAGACCTGGGTTCGATCCCTGGGGCAGGAAGACCCTCTGGTAAAGGGAATGGCAACCCACTCCAGTATCCTCGCCGGGAGAAGCCTGGCAGACTACAGTCTATGGAGTCGCAAGAGTTGGACACGACTTAGTGACTAAACCACGCACGGTGCAGAGATTTTGAAATTTTCAGGTCTCTTGTCCACCTCTTTTTTCACACTTGCATCCAGGCAACGGAATGAGTTCATCTGAATCTTATGACCAGAGATTCCAGCTGCCCTTGCGCTCTGACCGGCACTCCGGGCCCAGCCATCTGTCTTATCTCTCCAGTGAGAGCTGATGCACACCTCCCACCAAAGCCTGCAGACTTCCAACACCTTTCCCGTCTCAGCTCTTCACGGGCAACACGGAAGCTGTGAGAACAATCCCATTTTCCCAGGACTAAATCTAGCAAGCTCTCTGCACTGACGCCCATTCACTCCAGAACTTAAGCACCTCTAGCTTTACAGACTTATCATTCCAGTCACTGCTTTAGCCTCAGTACTGAAGAGTGCCTTGTAAATACAGTATAGGTACAACAGGTATGTAGCTGGTAAAGAATCTGCCTGTGATGCAGGAGACCGGGGTTCGATGCCTGGGTCGGGAAGATGCCTTGGAGGAGGGAATGCCTACCCTCCAGTACTCTTGACTGGAGAATCCCGAGGACAGAGGAGCCAGGCAGGCTACAGTCCATGGGGTCACAGAGAGTCAGATACGCCTTAGTAACTAAAACACCACCACCATAATGGGTATGCAATAGATATTTGAATTAATGAGCAAAAATTACCTCCCTCCCTTCTGACGCCTGAGCTGGCACTTTCCCTGGGCCTGAGGCTAAGCCCTCACAGTTTTAGCTCTCGCTCCTTCCTGCCTGCCCACTCGGACTCCATCCTGCAGTAACCCGCTGCTTGCCAGAGGTCTCATCTGTCCCCTTCTAACGCAGTATTCCAATTGGCACGTAATCGTGCGGCTGTCTCCTTCAGTTAGAACCCTCCCTGAGCTGCCCGGCCCCTCGTCCCACTGCTATTCCCTTGATGTGAGAACTGGAGCTACCTGGAACTGCTGGCTTTGCTGCAATCTTCTGCTCCGGACTTCCCTGGTGAAGTCCAGTGGTTAGTACTCCGCGCTTCTAATACCAGGGGTGTGCATTCAATGCCTGGGCTAGGAAGTTTCGCTTGCCCCGGAGCTTGGCCCCCTCAAAAATAATGGAGATGGCCCAATTCATCCCAGCCAAGCCTCCACCCCACTCCCTGCAGCCTTAGACTTAACAGTCTCCCCCATCTGACCCCGAGTTCTCTGCCCTCACCTAACTTGACGAACACTTGAAAGATCACTCCCTTCCTGAAACACTTTCCTCACGTTTGTCTCTGGTGTCGTTTCCAGTTTCTCTCAGAGAGAACTTGAAGTCTCTTTTGGCTGGCCCCTTTCAAACACTGGGGTGCTGCCAGGCAGGCCCACCTTCCCTCTTCTGGATGTACATGGTCGCTACTCAAAATGTGGGTTCCTGAATTAGCAGTGTCACCTAGGAACTTGTAGGTATCTAGACACGTAGGGTCTCGGGCCCCACGCCAGGCCTACTGAGTCAGAATCTGCATTTGCAGAAAATTAGAAGACTCACAAGCTTAAAATTTGAGCAGCACTCATGTATTTACATGAGTGATTTCAGTCACATGACTTTAAACTCCCTTCCTAGGCAAACTCCCTAATGTTTAATCTCCTGTATCTTCCCCTAACCTCAGCCGCCCAACTCCATGATGGAATCCCACTAGAATTCTATCAGGCACCTCGAACATAAGTGCAAAACACAAACCTAGATCTCTCAAGCCCAAAATTCGAGTCATGCTTGTCATCCCCTTGCTTTGCAGCTTCTGGGCCAAAGTCCTCCGAACACCTGTAGCTTTAAACAGAGTCCTACCACCCACCACCTCCACTGTTCCCACCCTAGTCTAAGCCAGTAATACTTTTGGCAGAAAGACCTCTCAGTTCCCTCTATCTCTCTATCTTCACCAAGGCTCCCTGTGATACATTTGCACACATTTTCTACCATGGCTGCCAGGAAGGCCCTCCCCCACTGCATCAAATGCTGGAGTCAAACCGACATGCCTGTTCCATTTCTCCCTCCTCTAAAATCCTTTGCCTGCCTCACTTATTTCTGGTTTCAGCTCAACGATCACTTCCTTGCAGACTGTCTTTAACTACATAACTATTAGTCTCACCTCCCTTTCTACCCATTTTCCATCTCCTTACTGTCCTTTCCTCTTGGGATCTAACACCACTGCGGGGCGGGGCTCAAGTCACTAAGTCGTGTCCGGCTCTTTGCGATCCCATGGACTGGAGCCTGCCAGGTTCGTTTGTCCATGGGATCTCCCAGGAGCTGGTTGCCATTTCATTCTCCAGGGGATCCTCCGGAGCCATGGATCAAACTCATGTCTCCTCAATCAGCAGGTTTCTTTTCCTCTGACCCAGCGAAGCCCACTTTATCCCCAGTACCTGGAACTATCTATAATCTATCTCTCATATATATATATATATGATACATATATATATATATATATATATATATAGACTGTCTGATCCATGAATAGGAACTGTTTCTTCTTTTTTTAACAATCACTACTGAGAAAACAAGAAGCACCCAAATACTGATTCTTTAAGTATTGTTGGTGGAACTTTAGGGGTCCGGGGACAAAACTCCCTGGTATGTATCCACACTTACCTGTGCTTCAGGCACACAAACCTAGATGCAGAGAATCCGCTAGCAGTTTTCAATCGGCTGAGTTTCATCGCATGGCAGAAGCTCTACTTTTCTGTACGTTAGGGGGTCTTAAAAAATTCTAATATTAAAACTACATTTAATAACAAATGAGTTAAATCACAACTGTTGAGGGTAGGACCCAAGTATCAGTATTTTGTGACGCTCCTGAGGTTAATTCCAATGTGAGACAAGTTGGCAAACCATTGGTACATAGTATGAGTTGGTAAGCATGTACTGAAATAGTGTATGAAATCTGATACTTAAAAAAAGTAATGCTAGTCATAATGTTATACAAACTTAAGGCTATTTCCTGTGTGGTACAGAAAACAAAAAAGAAATTAATAAAAATAAGTGTTTCAAACATTTGGTCTGAAAGAAAACACACCTTTCAGGACTTTCTGTTGCTTTTCCTGTCAAGCTTAATCCAAATTTGGAGACTTCTATTTGGTAGGTTCTTCTTTTCCCCCACATGCTGAGGCAGATTGATGCACAGAAGTGTTGACCTCTATGAGAGTCACACCTGCAAGTTTGGGGGGGCTTTGCACATACTGCTATTTTCAACAGTGTCAGGTAGGCAGCTCTATCCTGGTCACAAGGACATAATCACTAAGACAAAATGCTGTGTCTCATGAGAGAAAAGGATTTCTCCACAATTCAGTATTTCTTGCTCAACATAATCAACTGTGGTCATCAGTCAATCAAAATATCCTTGGGACAGAAGCTAATCAAATATTGTGTGTTTACCTGCCTCTAAGCTCACCTTGGGGGTCGTAGTCGGACACGACTGACGTGACTTAGCAGCAGCAGCAAGCTCACCTTTGAACTGTCCTCATACCTCAGAATGAAGGACAAAATTAGTGAAAAACAAGTCCTTTGATTATTTAAATCCCCGAGTGTTAGTTGCTCAATAGTGTCTGACTCTGTAACCCCATGGACTGTAGCCCACCAGGCTCCTCTGTGAATGGGATTTCCAAGGCAAGAATACCGGAGTGGGTTGCCATTTCCTCCTCCAGGGGATCTCCCGACCCAGGGATCAAACCTGAGTCTCCTATACTGCAGGCGGATTCTTTACCTTCTGAGCCACCAGGGAAGCCCATTACTACAATAGAAAATACTCAATAGATTTCAAAAGAACCACAGAGATACTTAAGTCAACTGCATACTACAGATGAGCAGCCTAACACCCAGATGAGCTGAAACGTTATACCTAAAAGTCACACAGGAGAACTAGAAGAGAAAAAAACTTCTTTTTTTTTTTTTTTCTTTTTTCCAAACAAGCAAACAGAGTTTTCACATGTTAATCAAAAAGAATCCAGATCATCAGATTAGGAAGAAATGAGGACTAAAAAGTATGTTACATATAGATTTAAGGACTAGTCAATCCACTGCCCCCACCCATGAAAAACCAAAAATTTTCCAAATATATGGATATGTATCNGAGTTTTCACATGTTAATCAAAAAGAATCCAGATCATCAGATTAGGAAGAAATGAGGACTAAAAAGTATGTTACATATAGATTTAAGGACTAGTCAATCCACTGCCCCCACCCATGAAAAACCAAAAATTTTCCAAATATATGGATATGTATCCATCAAGATGCTTACCCTTAAAATATTAATCTTGGAAAATTCAATTTACAAATACATTATTAGTTGCATTGTTATAATGAAATTAGTTCATTAAACATGAAGACACCAAACAGCACCAATACCAGAAAGTTATGAAAGTAAATACACTATTACTTAAAATAATATATAATTTCTGATTGGGACAGAAACAAACTACAGCCACTAGCAAAACTACTTAAACTACTGTTTGACATAAGGGCAATATTTAAAGACTAGTATACACCTTTTTCCCGCTGATAGGCCTGTAACCAGGCATCCCAGCCATGGGTCAACATGAAAAATAGTTAACAAAGATGCTTTTTTAAAATTGTTCAAGCGCCTCGAACCATGATACTGCCCAACCCAAATTTTGCCAATATAAGCCCATGGCAGCATTTTTGGTATTCTAATTGCTCCTACCTGCCTCAATTAAAACAAAACAACTCCCTTATGAAGCACTAGACTGAATGTAGCTGTGAAGCAACAGCAAGGTATTTATAAATGGGCTACTGACAGTGTATCAAAACGCTACTATGGAAAATACAGCAGCAAATACTCTGATAAGAGCACATTATTCCACATGGAATCCCAAATTATCTCTAGTTCCTTAACTTCTTGGAAGACTAGAGATCAACAAGTGTATGTGTAAATGGGGCCAGGGAGAAAGAAGCTCTGAATGGTATTAGTGTTCATATTTTAAATTATCCAAGATAACCTAAAGGCTTACAGAGAACTCTCAACTGTATCTAAACATTTTTAAGCACACAGAACTAAAATGCCAGCAAAACTTTGGTGTTTCCCCCCAAATTAGCATTGTAGTTTCAGTGAAGATGAAATAGGCATGGTGTGTGAAGATTTTATCATGTTCAAGCCACCCTTTTCTCGTCCCTGCTCCTTTCATCAGGCGNGGTTAGCTATGGGTTGGGTCTGTCTGCAGGTAACAGGGTGGCATGCCTGCCCTGGGCCCACCTTGCCGTCCCATCACTGTATTCACAGGTGGCATGGATGTGACAGAATTGCACGTAGGGCCCACAGACTGAGGTCTGCTTGTGGCAGAATCTCCCTGCAGAGCCGTTCCTGCAGGTCCCAGGAAGGCAGGCGCCATCGCTGTCAATCCTGTTATCACACGTTCCGAAAATGCACGGACATGCTGAAGAAGAAGGAAAAGGGCCATTCAGGGCTTGGGGACAAGCTTAGTAATGGGCACATGGGTCACAGAGGAAGTCCCCCATCCTCAGCCCCCATCTCCTCACTCCTGTCAGGACAGACCTGGTGGCTGAGCCTGGGAAGGCTCCTTCGCTGTCAATCCTGTTATCACACGTTCCGAAAATGCACGGACATGCTGAAGAAGAAGGAAAAGGGCCATTCAGGGCTTGGGGACAAGCTTAGTAATGGGCACATGGGTCACAGAGGAAGTCCCCCATCCTCAGCCCCCATCTCCTCACTCCTGTCAGGACAGACCTGGTGGCTGAGCCTGGGAAGGCTCCGGAGCATCTCTGTCCCTGTGCCAGGACAGCTTTCAGAGAGAAGAGCGCGAGCTCTGTACTGCTGTGTGTGTGTGTGCGGTGCAGTGGGAGGGTGGGTTGTGATGAACGAAAAGCCAAGGAGCTCAGTTTTCACCTACTTCCTGTTGGAGAGTTTAGTCTGACATTTTCTGCCTTCTCCTGAAGATGTTCTGGATAAATAGAAGTGATTTCTCCTGCCAGCACAGCCTCTGATGTGCGGCTTATATATTTGTTCTTCACTCTCTATCACAGCAGACCAATGCTCACTCATGGCCAGTATTTGCACACTGACCTTGTTCTAGGCATTGGGCCAGCTTTTAACCTGTACCCTCTCAATTACGGTGTTTCCCTGGTGGCTCAGGCAGTGAAAGAATCTTTAAACTTGAAACATTGGCGGTGACGGCTTCCGGGCGGCGAGAGGGGCACGGTCAACTTAACATCTTCGACCTAAAACAAAACCACTGTGGGCCCGGCTTGAAGGGATGATGGAGATGCCAGGATAAACCTAATGAGTCAGGCACTTACCCTCGTCTTACGTGATCGGCTCTCACGGTTTAAATTTCTGTCTGGTGTTAAATGCCCAGCAGAGGAGTTGATTTGAATTCCCTATGGACTCGGTGTATATAACAGCGTTTATTTTTTCAAAGAAATGGGTGTAAAGAGAACAAATACATGGGGAACTTTAACAATTGCCTCTGTAAACAAGCACTATTGTGAGTAGTACCTCTGCGTTAAAAAGAAAAACTGAATGGGCGATAAATTTGAATTTCTCCTTACATGCAGTTGGTTCGCAGTGGTAGGACACCTGTCTGGTGACCTGTTTAGAGCCCTTTTGAAACAGCTGTTAATAGTACACAACCACTGACATGCAAAGAGCAATCTAGACTTTGATCTAGAGGATATTTTAAATTTCAAACCGAAAAAAAAGCACTCTTGGAAATTTGAGTCTTGGGAACAAGATAACATGGCTCAGGACTCAGAGGCTTGTCTGTTTTGCTGTGAGGCTTCAACGTTTTGATGACTCGAATATTAAGTCAGCCTAGGCAGTACAGTGTGTTGTGTTGATAGTTTTGAGAACTGCCTAGGGGTTTTCTTGTCATTCTGGAAGTCTTTCAGATTAAGTGGCCAGGTCTTGTCAAAAAAAGTCACCGCTAGGAATTGAATTTTAATCACCTTTTACTTAAACTCTGCTATTTTTGTGTACTAATGTATTTAAATCAGCTAGTTTTTAATGAAAGCCCCGAATAATACAAGATGCCCTATAATTTACTGATTTAGATTTGACACAAAATGTGCCTATGGGTTTTATTCAGCCTAAGAAGTGATTTGCAGGCCAGTATGACACATTGTTAGAAACTAGAAGTGAGAGAAAGCAATGATTCATAATACCTAAAGCACTCCCTCCAGGAACTATGAACAGCATGCGAGGAAGGAAGGATGAATATGGAAATGAAAACATTAGTTTCACCTTTCACAATTCTGTTGAACAGGCTGAAAGGAAGCAAAAAATCTAAATAATGATATATCAGCTTGTGTTGCTGTAAACCTATAAAGAACACTCTGATATGGTAATATATGTGTGTATGTGAATTTTTAGAGATGTACTTTCTTGCTATGCTGATTTATAAAAGATAATCAACATCTATTCCTACCATAATTGTGAAAGCCGAGTGTGGGGGGAGATTAAAGAAAAAAATCACTGTACTCCCCAAACTCAGCCCTTGACCTTGTTTTTTTTTATCATGTCCTNATTTTTAGAGATGTACTTTCTTGCTATGCTGATTTATAAAAGATAATCAACATCTATTCCTACCATAATTGTGAAAGCCGAGTGTGGGGGGAGATTAAAGAAAAAAATCACTGTACTCCCCAAACTCAGCCCTTGACCTTGTTTTTTTTTATCATGTCCTTTTCTTCTCAAGAGTCACTTAACTGGAAATTTGGGGCCTTTTCCTTTACCCTGCTAAATGCAATATTTAAAAGTCCCCAATTCTCCAAATAGAAGTTAATTGGTGATGTTTAATTGTATGAGTAAAGAAAAAAGTCATCTTATTTGCTCTTCGGTATGAAAGTGAAAAAGTACAAAAGTCACTTTAAAAAAGATAAGTTACTGACTTTTAAATTATCAAATTAGTAGAACTGTCTGATGTTAACATTAATTTATAAATCTGTTACTGTAAGAGGTTCCTGGTAGGAAATTTTTAAGAGGTCCCTGGAAAAAAGTGAAAGTTGCTCAGTCCTGTCCGNAAGTCATCTTATTTGCTCTTCGGTATGAAAGTGAAAAAGTACAAAAGTCACTTTAAAAAAGATAAGTTACTGACTTTTAAATTATCAAATTAGTAGAACTGTCTGATGTTAACATTAATTTATAAATCTGTTACTGTAAGAGGTTCCTGGTAGGAAATTTTTAAGAGGTCCCTGGAAAAAAGTGAAAGTTGCTCAGTCCTGTCCGACTCTTTGCCACCCTGTGAACTATACAGTCCATGGGGAATTCTCTAGGCCAGAATATTGGAGTGGGTAACCTTTCCCTTCTCCAGGGGATCTTCCCAACCCAGGGATTGAACCCAGGTCTCCTGCATTGCAGATGGATTCTTTACCAGCTGAGCCACAAGGGAAGCCCAGGAGGTCCCTGGAGGCCCTTATTTATATTGTAAAGGGTTGGCAGGGTATTCGGGAGGCCACTTCAAACTATGAAGGAGGGTTCCCAGGTGGTACAGTGGTAAGGAACCCACCTGCCAATGCAGGGGATGTAAGAGACACAGGTTCGAATCCCGGGGTCAAGAAGATCCCCTGGAGAAGGAAATGTCAACCCCCTCCAATATTCTTGCCTGGAAAATCCCGGGAACCTGATGGGCTACAATCCGTGGAGTCTCAAAAAGGTCAGACACCACTGAACAACTAAACACACACAACTATTCTTAAAAAAAAAAAATTTCCACTGTTTCTCCATCTATTTCCCATGGAGTGATGGGACCAGATGCCATGATCTTCGTTTTCTGAATCCAAATATACCATTCACCTAGCTCGAACATTTATCAATATATGGCCTGTAATATTTCACTCCCTTATACTTTATACATTATTATGATTTTTCTCCATAAATACTTTAAATATGAACAGATAATCTATAACATCATTATCGCATCCAAAAGTTATCTATCATTTAATATCCAGACAATTGATTTCCCTATTGTCTAATTGATGCCTTTTCACACTTGGTTTGTTTGACAAGTGTATTTGGTTAGTGAGGCCTTTTCTAAATCACTGCTGCTGCTGCTGCTGCTATTGCTGCTGCTAAGTCGCTTCAAAACCACTAAGAGGCAGTTAATTCCCTATTTAATTCAGTGAAGCAGATAGCAGTGTTTTTCTAAGGAAGATGTTTGGATTGTTGGAAAGCATTATGTAAAATATAGTGAAATTCAAGGAAATCACTTTTAAACAAAATCCTCATATTGAAAGTTTACTAATTGATAGCCCCCTGTAGAAATGTAATTATATCTATTGCAAATAAATCTAAAAATCTAGGCATTTGTTTTAGAGTATAATTTGTCCTAGAATTCCAAATGAAGCATTTTAAATTATACTGAAAAAATCCTAAAACTTGAAATCAGTTCCTTAGTACAATAGGCAACAACAATAACCGCAAATACTATGAATCTACATCTCCAGTGAGCTCAATTTTAAAGCATTTTTGATTGCTTTATTATGTAAGTAGTATACCTTAATTGTGGGGCTTCCCAGGTGGCTCAGTGGTAAAGAATCCACCTGCCAATGCAGGAGATACAGGAGATGGAGTTTCAGTCCTTGAGTCAGGAAGATCCCCTGGAGGAGGAAATGGCAACCCAGCTCCAGTATGCTTACTTGGAGAATCCCATGGACAGAGTAATCTGGCAGGCTACATACAGTCCATGGGGTCGCAAAGCGTCAGACACCACAGAGCACAAGAGCACGCCTTAATTGTAGGAAAACGGGGAAAAAGAAGACATATAAAATCACTAAGAACTGGAAATAAGTCTTCTCGGTTTCTAAGTAGACCCCCAAGATGATTCCATTTTAGTTTTTTGCTTTAAGGAAACACTTTGTCTAGGACTAAAGGATGAAGTTAAGAATATACCAGATTCTCAGGATGGATTATTGCTAATGTTAGTATTGTTATCCTGTACGTTTAGTTTATGAGGTAGACAGCACAGATTGGTGTACACAGTCAATCCTGCTATGGGTTATAGTGCTGTGCAGCAATTAGAATGACCACTAACAGCAAGAGACGATCCTAAAACCTTTTAACAGAGATGCTCCGAATAACTTGGTCTATCGTCATAGAAAATTCAGCATGATAAAATGTCATTCCCATAACTAAGAAGAAAAGCAAGCATGTATTATCCACTTTGGTTATCCCAGAGAGAAAAATAAAACATATGGTATACTTTGCATATTGCTGACCAGAAAAACATTCAATATTCCCTGGATGGTTACCATAGTTACACAAGCTGTTTATAACACCAAGAGGGGGAACTAGGTCACAGTATTGAAGGAGTTTGAATTATGCAATTATGTTTCCTAAAAACAGAGGAAAGGGTTTAAAATTTAGGGAAGAGAGATTTATACTTATGTTCAAAATTGAAACTCTGGCCTAATTTTGCTGGGGAAACTTAGTAAATCTGTCCAAAATTAAATGGTTGATACTGCATGTGTAAATCACTTAACCTGTACAAATAATGAAATAGCTTGATCCATAAGTGTGATAAAAGAGATGCCAGCACATTCCATCCTCGTCCATACCCCTTTATCTCAGTGAATGGTACCGTACCTTAAAATGTTTTTGCAGATGAGCAATAAACCCAACAACAGCCTAGAATTGTACAGTAGCCAAAACCTGTAAACTGAAGTTTTGACCTCTTACTTTTGCAAGTTTGAGATTAAAGCTTGGGGCAGTGCTTGACATATGCTACGCTTAATTTGTTGTAGAGATGTTCCTATTAATTTCATCAAATGGACAAAGAAGTGTGGTAAAGAGGTAATGTATTGAAAGCCATGGTAGCATAGGTTAGCCCTCTTTAAATTATGTGGTTTTTTAAACAATTTTTACTATGTACCTCAAAAAAGATGATTTTATTCAAGAACTGTGCCTGTTGTCTCAGAGCCCTGCACAGTGCTGAGTAAATATAGGTTGAATGAAGGAAAAACAAAAAAGTTGCTCTCAAGGTTACACAATTTCAGATGGTCATTTTTAATCTGATCACTATAGACTTGTATAAGTAAAAGTCATTCAGTCATGTCTGACTCTTTTCGACCCCATGGACTGCAGCCTGCCAGGCTCTGTCCATGGAATTTTCCAGGTAAGAATACTGGAGTGGGATGCCATTTCCTTCTCCACAGACTTGTATAGTTAACACTAATCTTAGATCAGTGATGTCCCCCAAAGGAGTCGAGGACAGGCAACAGGCACCCTTGCCCAGTGCTGGGTGAGCCGCTGCTGATGTTAATTCATCGTAACCCTTGTGCTGTTGCGGTAAAGGGCACCCCTTCCAGGTCCCGAGAGAGGGCTCCGTCTAACACTGGGAGATGAATTGTCCAAGGAGACACATGCTGACAAAGCAAGAGGATTTATTGGGAAGGGGGGCCCGAGTGGAGAGCAAAGGGGTAAGGGGACCCAGGAGAGCAGCTCTGCTACGTGCATGGCCCACAGTCTTGGATCTTATGGTGATGGGATTAGCCTCCTGGTTGTCTCTGGCCAATCATTCTGACTTTGGGTCCTCCCTGGGTGTGTGTGCATTGCTCAGCCAAGATGGATTCGAGCAAGGAGGATTCTGGAAGGCTGGTAGGACAGGGACTGGCTTCTCTTCCCTGCTTTAGACCTTTTCTGAATTCTTCGGGTTGGTGGTAGCTTGTTAGTTCTGTATTCCTTTCTAGGACCTCCTATTTAAGATAACTCAGGCAAATGGCTACCATCTGGCCTGGCCAGGGCAGGCAGTTTCAGTCAGTGGTTCCCCTAACAATGTCTGTAGGGAAAGAAGGTGAAGAGGTTGAGAATCTCTGTTAAAGATCAACTCTAGACCAACTTCTTTTTACAGGTGATAATATGGGGATCATGGGCTTCCCTTGTGGCTCAGCTGGTAAAGAATCCACCTGCAATGCAGGAGACCTGGGTTTGATCCCTGGGTTGGGAAGATCCCCTGGAGAAGGGAAAGGCTACCCACTCCAGTATTCTGGCCTGGAGAATTCCATGGGCTAGTCCATGGGGTTGTGAAGAGTCGGACACCACTGAGCGATTTTCACTTCACTTCAGTATGGGGACCCAGATAAGTAACTTGCCCAAGGTCACACTGCAATACATGAAGTAAGTATACACCTAAAAATTTAAGAGTAAAACAAATATTAGTTAATCTTGGCTCATAATCATTGGAAAGGCCATAGAGGGGGGAAAAAAGAACTTGGGATATTATAAAATTACTTTTTCTGAGAAGTCTTGCAGCAGATTTGACAAAATCACCTCTAAAGGAAAATTAGAATTTCCTGAATGGTAATTATCCAAATAATCACAAAATCAAAATTATGAGAAATCCTCCTATATTCCTTTAGACTGTTACTTATTTTCAAGGGCAAATGCCTCACGCCTTCAGCTCTGGTTAAAATAAAAATGGTCTTTTAAAAATAAAACTCATGCTACTGGCTGAGTTTCCCAGGTGACTCAGATGGTAAAGTATGATGCAGGAGACCTGAGTCAGGAAGATCCCTTGGAGAAGGAAATGGCAACCCACTCCAGTACTCTTGCCTGGAAAATTCCATGGACGGAGGNAATGGTCTTTTAAAAATAAAACTCATGCTACTGGCTGAGTTTCCCAGGTGACTCAGATGGTAAAGTATGATGCAGGAGACCTGAGTCAGGAAGATCCCTTGGAGAAGGAAATGGCAACCCACTCCAGTACTCTTGCCTGGAAAATTCCATGGACGGAGGAGCCTGGTAGGCTCCAGTCCATGGGGTCACGAAGAGCTGGACACAACTGAGCGACTTCACTTTCTGCTAAATCTTTTGTTCCTTGTAATGATTCTAATTGATTACTTAATGAGGCTTTATTGGAGCTATTGTTTCATTAATTGCTCTTGGCATGGTTAATTTAATCCAGCACTTCAGTGAATATTGATTTAACCTCTGAGGATAACAGATTTTTAAAAATTACTTATCTATTTCCGTAAATTGGGGTTCTCTTGATTCTTTAATCTATGGAAACCAGTGTATCTCGATTTACTCAGTATATATGTTTCTGGAAAACCTTATTTTGCTACAAGTGTTGTTAAATGGGCTAGTTCTATAAAATAAAAGAGCCACATTTTGGAAATATTTATTTAACAAATAATTTATCTCATTTTCTTTTGTCTTCTAGACTGCCCTCAGTTTTTCCATTCTGCTGGAGAAAACACAAGATTGTGTTCTTCATTACCTACCCGCAACTGAGGTGTGGCATCTTTTGCATGTTCTAACTCAGTTGTACATTCCAGATCCTTTAGAAATATACCCTGTGGTCATGGAAATGACATCATCAGGGAAACAACCTTGAGGAAATGCCTGAAGTGACAGTAGAAATATTTTTTCCTGTTATCTGCTGAAAGTAAATACTAGAATTAGATTAAAAGAACAAAGATGTAAAAGATATGGGGGGAAATTTGTGTGGAAAGTATTAGAGGCTGAGAAACTTTCTGTTATAGGAAAAATAAAAGAATCAGAGAAAGGAATAATTATTTGAGCCACTGATGGTGGTGGGTATAACATGAGAATTAAGATTTAGGGATCATGACATTTAAATTATATCTATAGGAGCTATTCATAACACTTTTATGTATAACAAAAAATACAGTTGTAATTCAGAGTTGGACTAATAGCGTATCTAATGTAATCTTTGAAAAGTGGCATGTTGATTGAAGAATAATTTCAAAAGAGCCTTCTGACTTCCTTACATGATGTTAGCGTTATTATTTTTTTTAATTTATCTTACTGAAGTATAGCTGATTTACAATGCTATATTAATTTCTGTTCTACAGAAAAGTGATTCAATTATACATATATACTCTTTTTCATATTATTTTCCATTATGGTTTATTAAAGGATACTGAATATAGTTCCCTGATGTTAGCTTTAGAATTATTACTATTTACTCTTCACATAAAGCATCTCTGGAAGAACAGTCCAGTGTTATCTATAATAATAGTTGCCTTGGCTTTAGAGCCTGGGGATCTGGAGTTGGAGGGAGAACTGTTTTCACAAATATTATTTTGCACATTTGATTTTTTAAATATATTTATTGCTTTAACAAAATATAAACTTTATTTTTAATATAAAAGAAGCATAAAGGTTTCCGGGCATCCTACAATAACAAAATGTATATGTATACTACTCACTGGGAAAGGAGCACATAGGGTTTAGCTTCAGTTCACTTTTAATGAGAATTTTTCTGCTACTATTGCTGGTAATGTCTGTACTTTGCATACCAGCATTCTAATTGTGGACATATTGTTATACAAAGTTAAAATTAAGAAATACCACAATTAGAAAGTTTGAAGATTTGAAGATGTCACCCTTTAGAAACTGATCTAGAGACAGTTTTCACTCAGAAGTACATTTTTTTTGTGAAGTTTTTTTTTTTAGCACTTTAGGAGAAGTTCTCTTAGCTTTTTCCTCATTCACTATAGCCTTCAACTTGTTAAGAGCTTTCTTAATTTTTGTGCAATCTTACTTGAATACCTTAGGTTATCATTGTTATGAGTTAAATGTTTGAAAGTTCATATTCAGGCTGATGTTCTGTGTTCATGCCATGTATAAATTGTGCCTAAAACCACAGAAGAGACCTATGAACTGTGTCTACCACAGAAGGAGTCCGTCCCTGCTGTCCCTTACTGAGCTGTGGTCTTTACATGATTAAAATTTAAGCAGAAGTAGCTAATTAAGAGGACTCTGAATATAGCAGCTGAAAAAGGAAAAAGATTGGGAGAAGAGTCCAGATGTCATAAAGCAAAGAGAGGATGAGGTACAGGAAGCAGTTATTATTATTTTTCAAAGGGCTCCAAGAAATAGATTCCATCCCACTGGGCATATTTTTCAGTTTGGGATAGGAACCAATTAATTTTTAAATAAAATTGATATTATATGTGTTACATATATAACACACAGGAAAACAACTGAATATAGTGACTTGAGTGGTTATGATACCTCACGAGAGGGATCTTTTTCAGAAACGATTCTTCGGTGTATGATGTGTTGCTTTCTAGAAAGAACGGGGCTGACAGCGCTTCTGTAATGAATAATGACCCGAGGAGAGAAAGATGGAGAAGCCAGGAAGGAGCAATTAGCAAGGAAGTGAAGTTATATGAAATGAAGGAGCTAGATATAGAAAACTTCCAGGAGGTAATATCAGTTGGGTCTAGCAGGCTTCCCTGGTGACTCAGATGGTAAAGAATCTGCCTGCGATGCAGGAGACCCCAGGTTTGATCCCTAGGTTGGGAAGATCCCCCGGAGAAGGGCATGGCTACCCACTCCAGTATTCTTGCCTGGGAAATCCCATGGACAGAGGAGCCTGGCGGGCTACAGACCATGGGGTNTAAAGAATCTGCCTGCGATGCAGGAGACCCCAGGTTTGATCCCTAGGTTGGGAAGATCCCCCGGAGAAGGGCATGGCTACCCACTCCAGTATTCTTGCCTGGGAAATCCCATGGACAGAGGAGCCTGGCGGGCTACAGACCATGGGGTTGCAAAGAGTCAGACACTACTCAACACGTATGCTTCTTCCAAACTGCATTAACTGTTGTTTCCTAAATGTTGCCTACTTGTTTGTAAAGAACAGCCCACTGTAGAAATTGGAGTCTGGGAACATGTTGGAAAGGGTAGATAGAGAGACTAGAGGAAATGATTTAGATGTGTAGTGGACTTAAAAACATTTTCCCACATGCCAGGACTTAGCTAGCTTCGTATTACTTCTATCAGTAAGCCGGGAGTTGGTAATAATGGAGATAGCAAGGATGTACAGACCCTTGGGAGAAAAAGTTTCTGTAGCGGGTCTGGTTGCTTATTTCTTGCTTGTCTCCAAGGAAACCATGACTGACCTGGCAGGCCCTGGGAATTTGGCCTGTGGAATGTTTTTTATGTTACTGACGATTTTATGGTGAACACCCAGAGAAGTGGAACACACCATACTGGCTTGTCAGGTTCCTTTGCTCAACACGGTCACCTGGTTTCACCGTTGGGGACCTGAGTCTCAGTTGCTGTAGCTGGTTGTACTGCATAATGTGTGTACTTTAACAGCTCCCCATAAAAATCTTGGACCCTGAGACTCAAATGGGCTTCCACAGGTAGAGGTACTTAACATATGTCTGTAGTTTGCTGCTAGAGAGAGAGAGAGAGAGAGAGAGAGAGAGAGGATTCTTTGCAGCTTCAGACCAAGGACATTGGAAGAGTGTAGTAACCTCTCTGGACTTCCCAGCACATCTTTTTCGGTTACTTTGCTCTCTGTCCTTTGCCATAAGAAGTCTTAGCTGTATTCATAACCTGCCATTGACTCTTGTGAGTGGTTCTGGGCTCACCAAAGACAACAGCCACATACAGAGTTCTGAAGAAATTTAAAACCCAATTTGTCCATTCAAGTCTTGATAGGGTTCACTGAAAAAAGAATAATTGACATACGCAAGTATGTGCTGTGTATGGATTTAAAGAGAATCAAATCTTTGATCCATGTCCAGGAGACATTTGTAGTCTTGTAGGGATACAGAAGAATGAATATAGAGTGTTAGGGAAATGCTTATAAGAATAAGTATAGTGGGAGGTGGGAGGGGGGTTCATGTTTGGGAGTTAGTGTACACCCATGGCAGATTCATGTCAATGTATGCCAAAACCAATAGAGTACTGTAAAGTAAAATAAAGTAAAATAGAAGCTCTAAAAAAAAAAAAAAACAAGAATAAGTATAAATAAAATCAAATTAGGAATAAATGTAGAAGCAAGGCAGAATAAGAGAAAATTGGTAGAAGTCAATCATGGTTTATGGAAGATGGTGCATATTCAAGGAGAAATATGGGACTATGTTGTCAAATAATGGCTTTTTTCCCTTCATATCTATTATAGCAGTATGTAAAAAATATGAAATAAAACACATTTTTTTCTTGGATTTTATCTGATGAGTGCTGAGTCCAACTGAACTTGGAATTATTTGTGTGGAATCAAAATTTGCACTAAATCAAAATGTACATATCTTATGGGGTGATACTTTTTGAGCCCTGCAGTTATTAATTACAGCTATGAGTTAGTGTGCTTTGCTATTATAATTCCAAAGACTCTACCCAATTCCTTTTATAATCAATAATTGTATCTGGTCATTTCTTCAGCTATTTCGTTAAACTGCTTACAGCCAAAGATTAAGAATGAACTTCAAAAGTTCTGCTTCTGGTATTAACCAGAGATCTCCCATCAAATCACTCTTCTGCAAATAACAACTATAAATTCTGGATAAGATATTTTTAAAATACCAAGAGGCACTGGAGAGCAAGCAAAAGAAGGCATCTTCTGGAGGGAAGTCAGTACTTAGAAGAACGAAGTGGCTCTCAGAAGTTTCCTGTTTTTATGTCTTTTAGCCTGCAGCACCCAGTTCTGCAGGATGATATAAACTTGGAAACTTGCAGGTGTCCTGGCTTGAAGAGCCAGAGAGTGGGTTCCGGCACAGCCGCGGTGCTGCAGGGCCTAGAGTCAGTATCGTGTGCTGCTTTGACACTGGAGAATCAGGAAGGCTGTGAATGGCCTAACACCAAGCTCCCTCCCCACTCTGCTCCCACGGTCCTGAAAGGTCCTCTAGCCAAACAACCCTTCTTGTTTTGAGGACCAGGCACATCCCTGCAAGCCCTGAATGGTGTCTGGTATTCTCCCCCAGGCCCTGAGTATGTGTGACTGACTGTAAACTGCCATCAGTCTCATGACTAGTGCCTGGTGTCATGAGTCAGGCCATTGCCATAACCCTAGGTTGGGAATCCTTGCCTCACCAAAGAGATGAAGAAGAGGCAATTAAAACAACAAAAAATGGAAAGAGGAGGAGAAATCTCAGAAAGGAAAGCCACAGAGAGGGAGCCTTAAAGTCTGTGTAGAAACTGCCCAAGTCTCTAGCTAACTCCTAAACTACCCAAGTGCAAGGTGGACCCCAGGCAGCCCAGATAAACGCAAGAACACTGTGCTGACTTGAGTTCAGTCAAGTCCACTGTATACGAAGACAAAAAGACATTGCTGTTCTTTAGAGAGCATAACAGAAGCGAGACGTCATTCTCCATGTCCAGGATAGTATCTAAAACTACTAGACATACAGAGACGCAGGCAACTGTACCCTCTAAGCCTAGTTCAATGGTGAATTAGCCCCACAATGAATCAGTTGTTGGAATTCAGCACAAGGATTTCAAAGCAGCTGACACAACTATGCTCAGGACTTAAAGCACACTTGTAATGACGGAAAATATGGAAAATCTCAGAAGAGTAAAGAAATTTTAAAAGAACTGAACGGTAATTATAGTACTGAAGAGTATAATGTCTGAAATAAAATTTACACTGCATCGTCTTAAGAACAGAAGGAGGTGTTTGCGAATTTGATGACAGATCAATAGAAATTATTCACTCTGAAGGTCTGAGAGGAAAATTGCTATAAAATGAAATAATGAGCAGCACCTCAGGGACCTATTATATAAGATAATACCAAAAGATCTAACATGTAGGGTTCTAGAAGGAAAAGAGAGAATGAGGCATGCAATTTTTAGTGTTCTATTTTATGCGAAGTGCTACAACATTAACTTTAAAAACACTGGATAGTTAGGACTTCCCCGGTGGTCCAATGGTTAAGAGTTTGCCATGGGATGCAGCTTTGATCCCTGGTCTGGGAACTAAGACCCAACACAGCTAAATAAATAAGTAAATATTTTTTAGGAAACACTGAAAAGTTAAGGGTGTGTATTGTAAACCCTAGGACAACCACTCACACACACACACACAAACACAAAATCCTAAAAGTTTTGCTAAAATTAACATGGAATTCAAAAAATTGTTCAAGAAGTAATCAGTTTATTCTAAAGAGAAAATAGGAGCTTCCCATAGCCTACTCTCATTCTATCTTTACATTATCCAGAATGTTTTAATATATATATATATTCTACCTCCTACTGTGCTTGAGAGTAACTGACCCAGAAATAGAGTTTTCTGTATCATAGCACATTTCCCTTTGAGTCATGTGTAAATTCTGTTCTTAAAAATCCATTAAAAAAAATATTAAAGGAGTTGCTACTTTACATCAAAAGGGTAATTTTAATGAATCCTTAGGTTTTTGTTTATAACATTTCATATTTCACAAAATATTTTCATGCTTATTCTTCACACTGACCCTGAAGCAGATAGCATTTCACAGATGAAGGAACTGGCTTGAATAGATTAAGTATCTAGGCTAGATTCTAGCCCCAAGTAAAATAGCTCCTGAATGGTGGAGTCAGGTATTCTGGTTTCTAATAAAAATTTTTCCATTGTCCTGATATAAATTAAAAGAATCTTTTAATAATACAAATTCTCATTTTGTTTGTTGTATAAATTTAGATTTTTAGAAAAGAGTATTTTTCTTAAAGTGACACTTGTTTGCTTAACTGTTGCAATGTATTTAGCATTTTTACAAGTTATGAGAAATGTTTAGTATTCTCCATTATTGGGTAATAGTAATTGCTGCCAGCCTTGCCACCACAAACAACACAACAGTGAGTACTTATGAAGTTACCCTGTGAACCATTTAAAATTTTCTCTAGGGTATATCTAGGAATGAAATTACTAGGTAATAGCATGTGGACTTTATCACTTTCATATAATACTTCCAAACTGATCTTGCAAAGGGCTTCACCAGCTAACACTCAGTTAACACCAGTTAACAACATTTAGGGTGTTTCTTCTGTACATCCTCACCATCATTTGGTTCTATCCAACTTCCTAATCTTGGTCAATTTATTGGGTAAAAACAAACACATAGGAGAGGGTGTGGAGAAAAGGGAACCCTTTTACACTGTTGGTGGGAATGCAAACTAGTACAGCCACTATGGAGAACAGTGTGGAGATTCCTTAAGAAATTGCAAATAGAACTGCCTTATGACCCAGCAATCCCACTGCTGGGCATACACACCGAGGAAACCAGAATAGAAAGAGACACATGTACCCCAATGTTCATTGCAGCACTGTTTATAATAGCCAGGACATGGAAACAACCTAGATGTCCATCAGCGGATGAATGGATAAGAAAGCTGTGGTATATATACACAATGGAGTATTACTCAGCCATTAAAAAGAATACATTTGAATCAGTTCTAATAAGATGGATGAAACTGGAACCAATTATACAGAGTGAAGTAAGCCAGAAAGAAAAACACCAATACAGTATACTAACACATATATATGGAATTTAGAAAGATGGTAATGAGGACCCTG